>JAFNEN010002576.1:0-14248 GCA_019343175.1 Oedothorax gibbosus
TTGCAGGCCAATCAATTGTCTTTATTGGAGAATTTCCATTTCGATTAAAAAAATTCTTGACCTTTTTACTTCGATGACATGTGTCATCTTGAAAAATGGAATCGGAGGAGTCACCAAACCTTTCATCGATGGTTGGAATAAAAAAATGTTCTAAAATGTCAATATACACTTCAGAATTAATTGTCCGTAACACTATACACAGTTTACCGACTCCTTCAGAAGTCATGCAACTCCACACCATAAATGAACGCTGATATTTAGTTTTAGTTTTGAGGCACTCTTTTTTTTGAATTTTTCATCAGCTCTCCTTCACGTAAAGATTCCAACGCCATCTCCAGTTCCTGGGCAGATACAAGATTCGTCACTAAAAATGACCTTCTTCCAATCATCAGAAGACCAGCTTTTATGTTTCTTGCACCATTGCAGACGACTTTTCTATGTTTTGCAGTCATATATGGTTTTGTTTTGGCTTTGCAGAAGTGAAATCCTTTATCGTTTAAACGATTTCGCACTGTACGTGCACATACCTTTACCCGATATTTCGACCACTCGGCATTGAGTTGTTTCGACGTACAACTTCTCATAGATTTGGCAAGATCAACCAATTTTCTGTTTTGAATACTTGATGATGCATGTGGGCGACCGCTTCGAAGAAGATTTTTGACATCATTAGTAGAGCGATATTTTTTCCAAATTTCGCAAACAGTACTTTGAGCACAGTCTGAGCAACCTTTCTTTGAGGCATTCCATTTTTAAACGTTTAACAATTAAAAGTTTTAGGTCTTCAATTCTTTCTTTTGACGATTTGATTCTTTCTTTTGGTGACAATTCTTTCTTTTGAGCCATACTTCCGCTGATGCGAAACTAGTTTTAACTGTCAAACTACGATTCAACCATTTATACTGTTTACTTAGATGCGCCGAGCAAAAAAAAATTTGCATATATCACTTAAAATACGTCGCGTTTGCTTGCGATCGAATATTTTTTTCCCCACAAAGGGATGATCGGAAACTTTTTTCCTTCACGATTCAATGTATTTTCTCGTGAAAATTTTTAACTATAATTTTATTTTCTGTTTATATTTAATATTCTTTGACTAATTTAGTCATATTTCACAAAAACCCCTCAAAGGTTTGAAAAAAATATTAAAATTGTAAAAAAAATGACGACTGATGTGAACGTATCGAGGCACTGCTTTCGATGATTGGATACTTTTTGCCAGGGGTTGTAGTTAAACTCATAGTTTCCTTGCACAGAAGCCACGACCACGGGCGGAGCTATAAAACGCGCGGAGCAATCAGATGAAGACAAAATAAAACTGCTGAAATTTCCTCTTCATCTGATCGCTCCGCGCTTTTTATAGCTCCGCCCGTGGTTGTGGCTTCTGTGCAAGGAAACTATGAGTTTAACTGTAGTACCCTCCAAATCACATACCCAACTCTGCCACACTAACAATACATTACCTAGATTGCCAACAATTCTATGTATGCATATGACAACTTTGCGTGTCATTAGGCAGTCCGAGGTGAACTTGTTAACTGGCTGCCATGTATATTAAACGTAAGCCTTGATATCAATCTAAACCGTAAGATTTCTCTAACACATAATACATAGATTAAAAGGGTTTTAGTGACATTTGTCTCAAACCAGCTGATACTTATCTCAACTGACGATATTACCATCTCGCAGTGTTGCCGTGACAGTATATGCCACAGAACCGTTTATATTAATCTGGATTGACGATATTACCTCGTAGTGATGCCAATTTCCTGCAAAATATCTATATCTACCTCTATCTTTGCCCGTAGCTAACAAGCGATGACAGTGGCTAACTAGGAATGATTCCTCCAAAGAGATAGAGTTACTGAAGTACTACATAGCCTCTAGAAGCTATGTGGGTGACACCACTTTTCTTTTTAAGCAATTATTTCGGAGTGCGTAAAACAGACTAATTCTAGGATAAAAGGAACTGTTCCTTAAATATGATATTTTCTTCTAAATGTCTTGAAACATTGTTTAGTATAATTATCAGAATTTTCAAGAACTTTTTTGGTACTAAAAATGGGGTAAACATTCACCCAGAGATCGTTTTTAACACATTAGAAAAGTTCTATAGTCTGACCAGATTTGTTTCAGTGATTAACTTTTCAACTATGAATTCATCCATATTTTTATAAATCCCATTTTATTTACGTTGCATTTGTTTGAAAAAAAAACCGGATATTGTTTGTGCACATTTTGTATAGCTAGATACTTGAGTTACAATCTAAATTGTATTGCAGCACGCCTGGTCACTAACTACATAACGAAGCATCTAATGACAAACTGCAAAACTCACATTCACCAATATACAGGGTGTCCGTAAAAGAATGTCCGAGTTTCAAATTGTGACCTGACATCACGCCTTGTGATTTCTTCCTTTGGGGCTTCGTAAAAGATCGGGTCTACGTTCCACCCCTACCCCACCATTTACCAACCTTGAAAGGTAGAATTGCACAGGCTGTTGCTTCCATTACTCCGGACTTGCTGCAGACAGTATGGAAAGAATTGCCTTTTCGTTTGGACGTGTGCCGTATCACTAAAGGCGTACACATTGAGCACTTATAGGAAAAACTAGGTTAGTTTTCCTTCAATGTCATGCATGATTTGTTATATTTAGTATAAAATAAACTCCTGTAGTATACCATTAAAACTCGGACATTCTTTTACGGACACCCTGTACATCTATATGATGAGATCCGTCACCATTAGGTGGAGAACCTCGGCTCCTGTAAAAAAAAAAAACTTGGGTAGCTACACCCATAAACTTGTACTGGAATGTTTATCAAATTCATGCATTCTCGGCAGCATAGCAAATCGAGACCGGAACCTATATAACATAACGCCGGTCAAATGACAAAACCACGAATGTGCAGATTCTAGGGATTTGCGGTTTTTGAAAAATAAAACCGCTTCTCGGTTTAATCGGTTCTTTTTTTTCCTCCGATTTAACCGGGACTAGTTAAAAGTAACTAAAAACCGTTCTTTGAAAAACCGGTTCTAGTTGCTTGGTTGGTTGAACAACTCCGGCTGTCTATTTAGGTTAGGTTTGAAATATGGTAGGTATGAAGATCTTTCTTGCCGCGTAATGTGTCATAGGAATAGCATTATCAGTAGCATAGTTCTTGAAGCCTTAGGGCATTATCCGCAGCGAGGGTGTTAATAAATAATGAACCCATATCATACAAATCCATTATGATATATTTTATGACGCCATAATCCATTTATTTATCTAACTGCATTAAAATTTTCCTTCAGTTTAGGAGCTTGTCACTTGACTGTGATTCTTAATTACGACTCCCGTTGCCAACTGCCGTCGTAGCTCTGGAGCGAAGACAATGCAAACTATCAAACCTTAAGTTTAATCGGTTAAAATGTTTATTTAAACCGGTTCTTCATTTTAACTGGTTCAGCTTAAAAAATGTTTTTGCCCATTTAACCGAAGTCAAAAACCGGTTTAACTGTTTCCGGTTTTCCATCCCTTTGCACTTTTGTGTTTTTTGCACATTCGTGGTTTTGTCATTTTACCGACGATATATACTTGAAATTGTGAATTTTGCAGTAAGATCTCTCATTTAATTCAGATCCAAACTGAATCAACGCTTAGTTTATCACAGCAGGAGTAAACCGTCCACGCGTATAATTTCCCTCCATTAATTTTAAATATTTCAACAGCATATTTGGCGTCCCATTCGTTTTGTAACAATCCCGCTGTACCTCTATGTCACTGGTAGCTCAAGCAAGTTAAATAGGGCATATTTAGTGAATTAATTTATCAGCGCATTACAATTCGACAAACACGGTTGTAAAATGTTTTTTTTTGTGATAGTAAAATTTATTATTATTTATTATTTAAAAAAAATGATCTTGGAAAGGTTCGCTTTGGGATTCAAATTTGCTGTGTGAACACGCCGCCTGAAATGCATTGTTCTGACAGCAAATACTGCAATTTTAGCTCTTAAACGTAATTTCGGACTACTTTCTTAGAAAATACACTTACAGTTGAAATAGAAAGTTAATATTAGGGTTATTATTGTAAGTTAATTAAAGTAAGTTAAAGTTAAAGTAACTATTAAGAGTCTTTAAAAGCCTCATTAGTTAATTGATCTAAAAAATATTAAAATATAATACATTTAGAAACTAAATTACTTGATCATTAATTTTTGTAGTTCGTATTTCCCTAAGTAAATAACCCAATAATTAATTTGAAGTTGACAAAGAAATTATTAAGTTCCGATTCAGTTTGAAAACTAACTCAATATTCAAATTACCCTCCTCGAAATCTGGAAGATCCTCAGGCGACCTCTTTCAACCAATCCAATAAATAGAATTTATTTCAAAAGCTGGGCGTCAGCTGCGGTTGGATTCCGGCAGTAATTAGATACTAATAAAGAACGATATTTCAATCGATATATACAAGGGTTTAGACAAAAATATGAACACGCTTTAACATACTTTGCAATTCTTATATTTTTTAACATTATTTTCTCATAAATTGCTACTACACTGCTCAAAAGAATTAGGGGAATGCATGGTTTAAACCCTTTCACCCTCAATGATTCCATTTAGAATCATCAGCTTGCGATTTTTTTCCTCACCAAGTTGAGTTCGCACTTATATGTATCGTTAGATGGAAGAATCATGTCTTTTGAAGAATTAAATAGTGTTTGTTTTAATTAATTGAATTTATGAAAAACATGGTTAAGTAAAATTCTCTCCCAAAATAATTTATGAAATAAATTGACTATATTTTTCACTCTTGCATTCTTACATGTTTAAAAATTGATTTTAACTTTTTTTAACAAATAAAGTTATGAAAAAATTATTGTTATAATTTATTCAAAAGTTATGATTCCATTATTTTCCCGTTTAAATTTTAGTTTAAAAAATGAAGATTTTTTTACCCCTGTTTTTTTTACCATTTCATTGTAGATGCATAATGAATCTATTTCACAAAGTTTAGATTAAAAAAATAAAAAAGATAAAAAGTTGGAACTGAAAGGGTTAACAAAAGTACGGAAAGTGCTCCCTTAATTGTTTCGAGCAGTGTATATATGTAAGATGCTTTTAACGAAAGTTGAACACATGTTCGCGCAAAAATATTATTCCCTTATGCAATTAAATGGCACGCAGAATGGAAGATAACTCAGCTAACCAAGATAACTGGGAAAGGCCCCCCGGTGGCCGAGAGGTATAAGCGACGAGCCTCTCACCGAGAAGGTTCTTGGTTCTGTCCTTATCCTAGCCATACTATAGACGTATTCGTGCTGGTGGAAAAAATCCTCTAAAAATCACCGAGGTGCCCGAGTACACTGCGATATACATGCTCGTTAAATCTGTGGAGTCGAAAGTCCCGACGGCGTTAGCGTACCATGTCGCTCGAAGTTCCTTTGGGTGCCCGCTCAGGAGTCGACCTCGTCACTTGACCAAGGGTTCTAAATTACGAGGCGTAATTGACTGTGTTAAAGCTCCTAAAGGAGGCTAAAAGTAGGCAGTCGGAAACGATTACATTACACTCGGAAAATTAAAAGTATTCCAGACCAATACCGATCCACCCTCGTTAAACAGAAAGATGAACTTGGCGAACGCGGGTTACCATTTCGCCGAAAGTGGTAACGACTCCGTCAAATTGAGAAAACGTCGGCTAAAATGAGAGTTAGTGTAAAAAAATTATCAATATTACGAATATTTTTTCTTCTTGAAACTTCAGAATCTACAACCACAAAGCATGCTCAAACACGGAAGACTAGCTATTCTATGAAAATTGTATGATCTGCTAAAAAAACTTTCTTCACATTCGAATATAGTTGAATATACCTAAAAAAGCATAGAGACGTTAAAAAGCTTTCAAAACGCGAAGTCCCTAGACAGAAGAAAACCTATTCTTCAGCTTTATCACATAAAAAGATTACAAAAAACGAAGTTTATATTTTACAAGAAAAGTTTCGCAGAACTGCGTTACATCAGTATGGAAGCAATGGGATTTGAAGAAGTCTGCAGAAGTTGATGAAGCAGACGCGAGCAGTTATTTCCTCCATGACAGACGAAAAAGAACGAGATAAAATATGGCTTTAGACGGGAAACTGAAGAAGGTACACGAGAAATTTAAATATGGTGCTTGAAATTGTTGACCTAAAAAAGTTTTGCATACAAATATTTCAGTTTTCTATGGTCTTTGATTCAAAAATAATTTTAAAATGATTGTTTTATTAAAAATTAAAATAGAGGGAAGTAGGGTAGCTTACATTTTGTTTTTGCATGAAATGGAATGAATTAGAAAAGCCGATATTGTGAATCATGAATGCTCAAGTATATATAACAACATTAATTACACAAATAACTATTATATTATTGTAAGAGTGACGGCTTGTACAAGCTGAGAAACTACGGCAAAGTTCCTGTAAAATCGATTTTACAGTATTATTAGTGCTTACATTTACAAATAGTGCTTACATTTGACTTCATAACCTTCAAATTGTAGAAAAACGTTACAAAGCTTTTTTTATTAGTCCCATTTAGGATTACATATTGTTTGTAGGGAGAAAAAAGTTTTTTTAACGTAGATTATTGAAACAAAAAATTATTCGGAAAAATGTTTGTTAGAATATTGTAAATCTAGCATCTTTTCTTTTGTGAATAAATTTTGAAAATAGCTGCGTCAATTAGACACAGCAATAAAGGATAGTATTAAGGAATTTAGGAGAAATAAAGTTCAAATTAAAATGTATAATGGGACACATTAGTTTTGGTTATAATTTAACCCTTTACCAATTACTTACTAAGTTTGTTTATTTAATTTGCAAAGGATAAAAGAGGTTTAAAACTGGTTTACACTGAACAAGTTTTAATGTTTAATTTTAACACAGTCTTTTATTTTTATATTATTTTTTATAGTATATTAATAAAAATATTATCAATATTAAAAATTATGCAGTTGAAAAGTTATTTCGATGATTTCACTTACTATTGGACGAAGTCGCGAATGAACGAGTCGGGTCCTATGCTGATGTTTTGAGAAAAAAAAAGCGAGTTTTGCAACTACAACCTTCTTTCAATTCTAAACCAAGGTATAAGAGGCATATAGCTTTTTAATCACTAATTGTAAAAATACACAAAAAATATTCTGAGTTTCAAAAGATTTGAAGCTCAAAATTATAAAAAAAAATCAAAAAATCAACAAAAAAAAAATCTTAAAATTATATAACGAGTCGGATCCTATGCTTATGTTTTGAAAAAAAAAGCGAGTTTTGCAACTACAACCTTCTTTCAAAACCTCACCTTTCACCTCTTTAGTAAAAGACCACGAAAAGAGGCAGTTGCCTACTTCAGACTGACAACAGGACATGACTGACTTGGGGAACACCTAAATAGAATAGGTATTCTACCCACCAACATTTGTACAATTTGCAATAGCGCACCTATGAACTTCGAACACCTTCTCAATTGTTCAGGACTAGACAACCGAGCCCAACAACAGGGTGATATTTTTAGACTATATTGGAATGCAAGAGCGCTTATGGATTGATACGAAAATGTCTGCCCCCTCTTCACCTGTTACCTGGAACTCTTTGATGTTTAGTTTTATTTGTATTGTTGGTTGTTTCTCTTGTTCGCTTTGTTGTTCATGTTTGTATTGTTCCTCACGTTCACTTTGTTGTCGACGATCTCTATATTTCTGGGTGTAATTTCCCAAATAAAGCCATAAGCTACAACAACCTTCTTTCAATTCTAAACCAAGGTATAAGAGGCATATAGCTTTTTAATCACTAATTGTAAAAATACACAAAAAATATTCAGAGTTTCAAAAGATTTGAAACTCAAAATTATAAACGTCAAAAAAATAAAAAATAAATTTAAAGTTTCAACGAATCAGTTTTTTTCTGTAATGTGGTCCTAACATAAACATGTTAAGTTACTTTATGGAAAATTATTGAAGGAAATAAAAAAAATTAAAACGTTGGAATTGTTTTGGCACAAAAAGATTAACGCTAAAAAGATTAAAAGCTAAAAAGTTAACACAATCATTAACTTTTAACACAGTTTTACAATGTGTATATTATACGTTAAAGCTTAGCGAATATTTTACAAATAACTTAAATATGTTAACAAATAAACAAAACAAAATTGGACCGATGCACGTTTGTCAAGCCCACCATCTAAGATATTTTAGCGCGATACGAAATAAATCCAATATCGGAATTCAATGCGGAATATGGAAAATTTATTCAATATCCGTGGTCGAAGTTTAAACACGTCTTTATTGAGAACGCATCAGTTTATTCTTCGGTAGACAATATCCGAAACAGCTAGAGATTAATTTGTTTTCGAAAGAGTTTGGATAAAAGTTTTTGGAGCGATATTGATCATATATCAGTTAAGAAACAGTTTTGAGCATTATTATTATTATTGAAGCATGTTCAGTATTTAAAAATAAGCATCAATTTCACATTCCCCAAACATGAATAATTGTTTATGTTACGATAAACAAATGACACTTGAATAGTTTTTATAGTTCATGGATATGACTTAATGTGACAAATTAAAATTAATACTATTTGATATAAAAGCTTTTTAACAATATAAGCCCTCTTTAAATATTAATATGTTTCCAGAGCTTTAACTTCACTTAAGTAGGTTATGTAACTCTCTAAACAATTTCTGAATAAAAAAAACTAATTTTGTAATAACAAAATCGGTTACTTCAATGCAGATCTATTCTTTCATTTTTTGAATTCTGAATTTTATGACTACTTCAAAAAAGTTTTTTTTTTACTTAAGGCAAATCGGTACCTTTTATACGGCTAATGTTAAATTGACCTTTCACGTTCCTTTTTCTTTGAAACTAACATACAAAACAACATAAGTACCTAAGTTAATTAAAGTAAGTTCAAGTTAAAGTAACTATTAAGAGTCTTTAAAAACATCATTAGTTAATTGATCTAAAAAATATTAAAATATAATACATTTAGAAACTAAATTACTTGATCATTAATTTTTGTAGTTTGTATTTCCCTAAGTAAATAACCCAATAATTAATTTGAAGTTGACAAAGAAATTATTAAGTTCCGATTCAGTTTGAAAACTAACTCAATATTCAAATTACCCTCCTCGAAATCTGGAAGGTCCTCAGGCGACCTCTTTCAACCAATCCAATAAATAGAATTTATTTCAAAAGCTGGGCGTCAGCTGTGGTTGGATTCCGGCAGTAATTAGTTACTGATAAAGAACGATATTTCAATCGATCTATACAAGGGTTTAGACAAAAATATGAATACACTTTTACAGACTTTGCAATTCTTATATTTTTTCATAAATTGCTACTATATATGCAAGATGCTTTTAGCGAAAATTGAACGCATATTCACGCAAAAATATTATTCTCTTATAATTAAACTAGCTTTATAATCCCGGCGTTGCACGGGTTTACCCTTAATAACGGTGATTGCATTTTTATGTAAACATTTATTTTATACCAATTGACTCCTTCTCCACTGGTCAGCACTCCATCGGTATATTATAATTTCCTCCCATTCTATTATCAGCATTAATTCTAAAAAAGAATTCCGATTGTATCCAGGCCCTTCTAGAAGTTAGAGGGCTTTCCCATAGGCCCTGTTTGAATTGCCAGAATAGCTGTGATATCATGGCCAGTTACTATTTGCCCTCCTACACCCGAAAATGTCCAAAATGTGATGACCATTAAACTCCATATTCGACCACTCGACAGGGCTGGGGAGCCCAGTCGGTAAAGGCGTTCGCGCTCGCATGCGATAGGTCCCAGATTCGGGCACTGGCATCGTGAAAATAACTGCCGACCTATAAACGGCAAATGCAGACAAAAATGTCCTGTATTCCGCATAATACCCCGTGTGGTGGGAGTGCACGTTAAATATTTTCCAAAGTCGATGTCGTCCTTAAAAGTTGCATTGGGTGCCTACTCAGGTGTCGGCTCGTCCCCTGACTGTGCTTCTACTGTAAGACGTCCGTGGCCAATAACCCTTGTGTATAGCTCTAGTGCGACGATCATTCAAACTAATCTTAACCCATGCAACTGGATGCAAATAGCTACCTTAGCTTTTCAACTTCGCCAAAAGCCGTAAAATGCCAAAAATCAATCGGCCATTATATCATTTGTACCAAATTTCCAGTTTCATAAACATAAAATACATACGCTATACGTAGAGAGAATCGACCTTTCTTCGAAGGATTCATTATATCTAGAATAGTTACCATCTTTATGTCATCAGACATTGTAGCAATATCTTCTTTTTTTACCATTTCTAAACATCATCTAAATTTGGTAAAAAAAATTCAAAAGATTTAAATTTTATAAATGAAATAATAATATATTTAAATAACAATCCTACAAATTAAACTCACGTGCTCTGACGTGTTTATACTTAATTTTCGCTCACGCTGAACGCGCTGAATTTTTTTTCCAATTAGAAAACGAAATTTATAAATTAAAAGTTCATAACAATGCTATTCCTATGGAGAAATCGGCTCACGTTTTGCCTTCCTACACCCGTTTGGGGTCGAATTTCGAAAAATCGCTTCTTAAATGACGCCTACGATATAAAAAGAATATATTCATAAAATTTGGTAGCTCTAGCAGTTTGGACTGGGCGTTGATACGTGAGTGAATGAAGGAAGGAATCAGTGAGTGAGTCAGTCAGGACTTTGCCTTTTATATATATATATATATATATATATATATATATATATATATATATATATATATATATATATATATATATATATATATATATATATATATATATATATATATATATATATATATATATATATATATATATATATTATTATATATATATATATATATATATATATATATATATATATATATATATATATATATATATATATATATATAGAGAGAGAGAGAGAGAGAGAGAGAGAGAGAGAGAGAGAGAGAGAGAGAGAGAGAGAGAGAGAGAGAGATATGGTACGCAGAATGAAAGATAACTTAGCTAACCAAGATAATTTGGAAAATTTAAAGTTTTCCAGACCAATACCGATCCACCGTGCGTTAAACAGAAAGATGAACTTGGCGAACGCGGGTTATCATTTCGCCGAAAGTGGTAACGACTTCGTCAACTTGAGAAAACGTTGGCTTAAATGAGAGTTTAAAAAAATTATCAATATTACGAATATTTTTCTTCTTGAAACTTCAGAATCTAAAACCATAAAGCACGCTCAAACACGGAATACTAGCTATTCTATGCAAATTGTATAATAAGCTCAAAAACTTTCTTCACATTCGAATATAGTGGAACATATCTAAAAAAAAGCATAGAGATGCTAAAGAGCTTTCAAAACATGAAGTCCCTAGACATAAGAAAACCTATTCTTCAGCTTTATCACATAAAAAGATTACAAAAAACGAAGTTTATATTTTACAAGAAAAGTTTCGCAGAACTGCGTTACATCAGTATGGAAGCAATGGGATTTGAAGAAGTCTGCAGAAGTTGATGAAGCAGACGCGAGCAGTTATTTCCTCCATGACAGACGAAAAAGAACGAGATAAAATATGGCTTTAGACGGGAAACTGAAGAAGGTACACGAGAAATTTAAATATGGTGCTTGAAATTGTTTACCTAAAAAAGTTTTGCATACAAATATTTTAGTTTTCTATGGTCTTTGATTCAAAAATAATTTTAAAATGATTGTTTCATTAAAAATTAAAATAGAGGGAAGTAGGGTAGCTTACATTTTGTTTTTGCATGAAATGGAATGAATTAGAAAAGCCGATATTGTGAATCATGAATGCTCAAGTATATATAACAACATTAATTACACAAATAACTATTATATTATTGTAAGAGTGACGGCTTGTACAAGCTGAGAAACTACGGCAAAGTTCCTGTAAAATCGATTTTACAGTATTATTAGTGCTTACATTTACAAATAGGGCTTACATTTGACTTCATAACCTTCAAATTGTAGAAAAACGTTACAAAGCTTTTTTTATTAGTCCCATTTAGGATTAAATATTGTTTGTATAGAGAAAAAGGTTTTTTTTTTAACGTAGATTATTGAAACAAAAAATTATTCGGAAAAATGTTTGTTAGAATAATGTAAATCTAGCATCTTTTCTTTTGTGAATAAATTTCACGAAATATTCTAAGAAGAAGTGATGTTAATTCAGCGATAAAGTTATTCAAACATTGAAAATAGCTGCGTCAATTAGACACAGCAATAAAGGATAGTATTAAGGAATTTAGGAGAAATAAAGTTCAAATTAAAATGTATAATGGGACACATTAGTTTTGGTTATAATTTAACCCTTTACCAATTACTTACTAAGTTTGTTTATTTAATTTGCAAAGGATAAAAGAGGTTTAAAACTGGTTTACACTGAATAAGTTTTAATGTTTACAGTCTTTTATTTTTATATTATTTTTTATAGTATATTAAGAAAAACATTATCAATATTAAACAATTATGCAGTTGAAAAGTTATTTTGATGATTTCATTTACTATTGGACGAAGTCGCGAATGAACGAGTCGGATCCTATGCGTATGTTTTGAAAAAAGCGAGTTTTGCAACTACAACCTTCTTTCAGTTCTAAACCAAGGTATAAGAGGCATATAGCTTTTTAATCACTAATTGTAAAAATACACAAAAAATATTCAGAGTTTCAAAAGATTTGAAACTCAAAATTAAAAACGTCAAAAAAATAAAAAAAAATTTAAAGTTTCAACGAATCAGTTTTTTTCTGTAATGTGGTCCTAACATAAACATGTTAAGTTACTTTATGGAAAATTATTGAAGGAAATAAAAAAAAAATTAAAACGTTGGAATTTTTTTGGCACAAAAAGTTAAAAAAGATTAACGCTAAAAGATTAAAAGCTAAAAAGTTAACAGAATCATTAATTTTTAACACAATTTTACAATGTGTATATTATACGTTAAAGCTTAGCGAATATTTTACAAATAACTTAAATATGTTAACAAATAAACAAAACAAAATTGGACCGATGCACGTTTGTCAAGCCCACCATCTAAGATATTTTAGCGCGATACGAAATAAATCCAATATCGGAATTCAATGCGGAATATGGAAAATTTATTCAATATCCGTGGTCGAAGTTTAAACACGTCTTTATTGAGAACGCATCAGTTTTTTTCTTCGGTAGACAATATCCAAAAACAGTAAGAGATTAATTTGTTTTCGAAAGAGTTTGGATAAAATTTTTGGGGAGCGATATTGTTTCATATATTATTTTTAAGAAACTTTTTGGGAGCATTATTATTATTGAAGCATGTTGAGTTTTTAAAATAAGCAAAAATTTCACATTCCCCAAAAAAACCGGGAAAAAAAATTGGGCGGGGTTTTTTTTAGGGAAAAACAAATATGGCACTTAAAAAATTTTACACACCCTTTCGCTCAAACCCCCATCATATTTTCCCTTTCGTGTTTCCATTCGACAAAGAAAATTTAAAATTTAACACAAAAATTAATTAAAAATTTCTTTTATTTTTTTGCCATTACCTTCAGAAACTAAATTTAAAGATTGGAAAAAAAATTGAACGTGCCAATGAGCTAAATGTTTTTTTAAAAAACCCCCAAAAGGAGGGTTTTTACGTGAAATAACGTTGTTGTTTTCAATTATGGTTTTTTTTTGAATTTATCAGGAAAATTGCGATGACAGTGGGTTCCCTATTGAGGAAGATTTTTGTGAAATTTAGGATGTGCCTTTTATAGCGATGAATTTTTATTTTGGAATTTAAAGCAATATAAGTAACGGATTTTAAATTTTTTATAATGGAAAGGGGAAAAAAGCCAAAGCTTTTTTTCTATAGCAAATTAAATGACACCCTATACTTGGATCGATTTGATATTCTTTTAGTCCCTGCGAAGAACGGGTAAATTTTTTTGCTCGTTCCTAATAATTAAATTATATTAACAATGAAAATTTGGAATTTTCGTCGACAAAAAAGTTTTTTTTATTCGTTATTTAAAGCGAAATAGATTTTATTCAATTTAAAAGCAAAATGAAAACCCAAACTTTTAAACTTTTTTTTTAAACACCTTTTTCCAACTACCTTTAGCTTATAACCGCATAACTTTTATATCTGAAAAAAAATTTTCATGTTTAAAAAAAAAAAATGAAAACAGTTTTCAAAGTTTAAATGAAACATGAATTTTTTCCCCGGGAAAAAAATTACTGCCCTTTTGTTCGT
>JAFNEN010002577.1:2500-12786 GCA_019343175.1 Oedothorax gibbosus
TTTTAAAATTTTTTTTAAAAAAAATTTAAATTTTTGGGGGGGGGGGAAAAAAAGGTAGAATCCGGTTTTTTAAACCCAGTTTGGGGATGACTCGCTATCGTCGTCAAAGAGGGCCCGATGCGACATATTTTCCCATGCAATGAAGGGGTTTTCCCCCTTACTCTTTATTTAGAAAAGGAAAAAAATTTAAAAGGGGAAAATTCATTGGTTAATTTAGTAATTTATACAGGTTTGAAATGGTAAGCTTAACGACAGATGGCGAACTATTTAAAAATTTTAAATATATTTAAAACTCAAAATATGCTTTTTCTTTCAAATTTGTTTTTCATTTTACCGTTTTACAATTGGTGGGAAAGATGTTGCGACGTTTCAAATTAAAAAAAAAAATTCGATTGGTCGAAAAAAAATCTGTTTAAGACCAAATTTATAGGGGAGTTATTTTAAACATAAAAAAATAAAATAAAAATACTGTCTTTTTAAGCCTTGAACTCCCAGGAAAGTGTCCATTTGGCCAGCTGCTGACATAGCTGAAGTATCCTCTCCTGAAAATAAAATCATTTTCAAACAATGATCGGAAAAAAAAACACATTTTACGTAATATAATTAATGGCTTGTTTCACGTAACGAAAATCATTCCTAGATTCACACGCTTTCATTCCTAAATTTTATGGGTAGTTTTGTCTATTCGTGGATTGAAACGGTATGCTTTTCCCTCATTGGTTAGCCAATCAAGACCTTGTTTTCATTCTTGTGGAACTGCTGCCACTAAAGACGTGAAACACGCCCATTTTAAAAGCAATTTCTACGAAAGTGACATGGTAAGGATAAACTCAGAAAGCAAAACAGTGCTTTGACTGACATTACAATTTCAAAATAAAACACTAGGTATATGAAATACAAGGGTTGGACACACTTTGCATTTTATACATTTATTTTTCACAGTTCTCATAAACTACGGAGAAATATGTAAAATGCTGTTGACGACATGTAACACGTGTTTCGGCACACATTTTAGTCTAAAATATATGAAGTTTAATATAATTCTATCGTACGCAGAATGACAGAATGGTAGAAAACTTGAAAATTCATAAAAAGATTAGTCCTTTTTAAGAATTATATACCAAAACAAAAGCTAAAATTAATTTTTTTAAAAAAACTAACATTTACATACCATGTAAAATATGAGTAAATTTTATTTAAATAAAACTATATTTTTAACATTGTAACATTTTAAAATCTGTATGATATAGATGTCATAGAAATTTTATTCGCCGTACAACCTATTTTCGCACGAAAAAGTGTGCAGTAACGCGCGTTACATATCGTCAAAACCATTTTATATATTTCTCAGTAGTTTATCAGAAATGTGATAGAATGTAAAAACTGAAAAGTGTCTCAATCTTTTTGATCAACTCCTATAGCAATTACTCTTAAATTGTGGGTACCGGTGGCCGAGGATCTGACTGCGAACTTGTACTGGTTGGCGTCTCCTCCGAACAACTGTTTCAGGCTGTCAGTAATACTGTGGCAAATTTTCGGAGGCAACAGTGTCCTCTCTATAATGCCAGAAACTCTGAAAATATACACAGTTTTTAACAAATAGGTTAGAATTAAAGTTAAGTCCGAAAGAGTTAATGGGGTTAGTAAGGATCGTATCAGATGCGCTCTGCAAAGAGTTCTATAGTAGGGTAGAGGAACGACTCGTACTGAGCTGCCATCGGCAGCCATGGCTCACTACGGAGCGGGAATAGAGTGGCAAAAGAGCTAGTTTCGGTTTAGAGGCCAATTGGAATCGAAGCTATTTAGGGGGGGTTTGACTATATTTTAAATGGCTTATAAATTTTACCAAATGCAGCAGTTGATTTGAAATTTTGATACTAAGAAAGGAAGTACACCCAGGGCAAAGGCGGGAATCGAACCCGCAACCGTTACAGTGCGCGGACTGCTAGCGTTATGGCCTGCGATCAAAACCACTCGTCCTTCGAGCCCCACATGCCACCCTATATTTTCTGCGTGTTGGTCCATGGTGATTTTGCCAGGTACAGTCTCTACCCTACTATAGAACTCTTTGGCGCTCTGATGACTTGCCTTTTTGTGAGGGTATTTTTAGGGCTAAGGCATCTCTGCCTTTGAAGTATTTTATACCAACCCCAAATCCTTGAAGTGGCAGCGCGGTATAAACCACCTTCAGCACCGAGCCGAAGAGTACGTTGCCTTCTCATGCGGTACAGAAGGCAGCACAAAAAGGCAGTCCCACTACCACCTCTCCCGTTCAAGTCTATAGCGCGAGTCCTCGTTCGAGACTGCTACACATGTACAAGAACTCCACGCCCACTTTCCTTGTTCGACAGCAACGCGATAGAGAGCAGCATTTCTACGTTGTCTCTGTTGGGTGGTTGGTTGGTTAACATATATTTTCAGGCTTTTGTGCTTGGTCACAAAGACCCACTTATAAACCATCGTCAAGAAGGACGGACACGACATGCACACACATATAAGACAGATGCTGCCATATATCGCCACCTCCACAATTTATACATATCCCTGAAGGGGAGGGAAATAGTCTCCAGGGACCTGTACCCGTTGTAAACTGCGCAATGACCGCCCACAGGACTTTCGGACCCAACAGATTTAACGAGCACGTACCCTCATATACTCGACAAACACAAACATCCATGCCTTACCGGGATTCGAACCCGAACCCAGAGGCTCCAAATGCTGGCTCCCTAACTGTTGCGCCGCCGGGTCGGCCTCTGTTGGGTCTACTACTCAGATTCCCTCGTTTGAAAGAAACTCAGTAGAGGGCAGTACCACCAACCGCAAGTGAGAAATTTAAATTTTAGACACAGAGGCCAACCAGAGGATCGCAGAATTGACTTGTCATTCCCAGAGGTATTGACTTGGTATGGGAACTTGGAAGATTTTGTGACCACTATGGACTTTTACGTGCACCAGTCACCATTAGCGTACATGGAGGTCTTCGCCAGGCAGGGCTAGAACTCGAAACCTAAGGGATGTCAGTCCAACACTCAACCTACCAGGCTATCCTAGCCGAGGCCCTCTGACCCATGGCCAATTCAACTGTAGGGCCACAGAAGCTCTTCGGGACGTCATACTATTCTTCCGGTTCGGACTGTCGGCTTAACGTCGGCTTAAAAGGTACGAAACCAATCCACACAACGCCCACTATACTTTTCTGGTTCCAAAAGCCTCGTTTCCTTCTTTTGGAATAGCCGGCAACCCGAACCAGCTGTAGTTGTGACGTCGCAGAGAGATTCTTTTATTAGTTGAGTCGGCTGTGTCTAATAGGGTACTTGACAGTATCGCTAACATACCTTCCAATATTAAATTTATTATAGTTTGAACCCAAAAATAACAAACTTATAATTTTTTTTGCAAAATAAATCTTTAAATAATTCATAAAAATCATTTTAAAATGGCTTATTTTTCATCGGTACGTCACGTGATCACAAACACTTCGATTTAGCCGACGTCACTAGTATCTATAAACAAACCGATGTGATGTTTTTTTGCTTGCAATTAAACTGGATTTAATCTAATTTACTATAAAAAATAAGAATTATATTGATAATGGAAGGAGGTTTTACAGAAGCGGATAGTTGATTAAAGTAGATTCCAAAATGGTGTTTCTAAGTTTGTTTATAGTTACTAGTGACGTCATAGATACCACATGACAGCCACAAAGCATTTTCGGGCGTATTTTTTTGTCCTAATTTTAAAATTCCTTTTTCTCCCTTTTTATAGGGTATTTGAAAAAAGAAAAAATACGGGTCTAATATTTTTGGCATAAGAATATTTTAAGCCAATAAATTTTTTTAGTCTAATACCCTATTATAAGTTTAATATTTTAGCCCCAGCCCTAATAAAGAAGAATTATAACTTACGCATTGCACGCTTCTTTCACATCACCTGTTATATTGCCGCTGAAAAAATATTTTCAACCAATTAATAAATTAAGTTTCATTCATCATTAAGAAAATGAAATTATTTCATGTTCACTTACTAAACAACATCTTCCAAATGTTTCACTGCACTTAGAATTTCGGGTGTCAGAAATTCCTGGTAAGCAGCGGTGGTTACTATGATGCCTTTGGGAACTATAAACTAAATTAATAATGAACTAGTTATATTAAACAATGGAAGAGTACAGGGGGAAAACCTTTCATTCCATATAAATAGGTCTGCATCAGGCCTCTTTGGCGACGATAGCGAGTCATCGCCAAACTGGGACAAGGAAACAAATTTCTCACTTGGTTCTTCTCTCGCGGCAACCCTGATTCACGCGAATTCAGCGTTTGTACGTCGAGAAGAGAACCAGTAGAGAAACCGGTTTCCTGCCGCTAATGTCCGCCAAGCAGACCAGAATACGGGAAGATTCCCAGTCAATCAATCTGTTCTTCCCTTGGACTCTTTTACGTTTACGCAATTAGGTTTATTTTGCAAGAGGTCTCTAAAAATGCAAGGTGGCAATTTTAAAAGAGACCTCAAAGCACACATTTGTTTTTGAAGCTTCTAAAAATGCCCACTCTTTATCATCTTTAAAATGTAAATTTCTTACGTTTTTTGCATACAATATTTTTTTAGTAATGTGTATAGGTTTAGCGTATTAAAACATTACGTAAAAGTTACTTTTATATAATGTGCATTCAATAATACTTTCCATATTTATAAATATGAAAAAGAATTGAGGAAATTCGTTCTAATATGCTGGATGGATTGAGGTAAAATATTCGCCAGATTTTTGGGGATCTGAAAAAAATTTAATCAACCTCTTAATTGGATTAAATTACGTAGTAAAGAACAGAATCACATATTTTCTTTGGAAATTCGCAGCGTATCTGGATCGCACTTTCGTATTGCTGCCATTTTCACGGTTAAAAAATATATAGTAAGAATTTTTTATTTCCTTTGATCCACGAAATAGAATGCCATCCAATGGTTTTAATATAAAACTTTAATTGGCGGCGACAACATTTGAAGAGTACAGGGGAAAAAACCCTTCATTGCATATTAATCTGTCTACATCAGGCCTCTTTGGCGACGATAGCAAGTCATCGTCTAAACTGGTGTAAGGAAACTTCGAGACACGAGTACCATGTTTATATCACGAGAGAAGAACCAAGAGAAAAACAGGTTTCCTGTCGCCAATGTCCTCCAAGCGGACCAGAATATGGGAAGATTCCTAATCAATCAAGAGGTTCTTCCCCTGGACTATTTTTTAATGGGTTAAGCGAAGGAAAAAAAGTGAGGAAGAGTGAAGTACTAAAATGTGAGGGGGCTAGAGTTGGTAATCATCAAATATATGAGGATGTGGTTTTTTTTTCGGATGGTGTTCGTAATGCGAAAATATATAGAAATATTTTAGTTCAGTAAAAAAATCATGAATTTTTGAAGCACCCTGATAGCTTGCTAAAGTGCAATAGACGTGAGTCAAGGCCTAGTATTTGTAGTTAAAAATAGGTTTAGAGTGATAGTAAACATTGATGTTGATTTATTTCAAGAAAATAAATTATAAATTTCTTTTATATTACCCATTTTTATTAAATTTTAGTACCTCTTATTACAATTAAATGCATTATTTAACATATTCAATTGTGTAAATTTGGTTGTTTAAACGCCGGCTACTGTAAATTAAGACATTTTGAGAATTATGATACTTGTGATAATTTTATTTACCGTTTTCTCCTGATTACTTAGTTCCGTGAGCTTTCCTAGGGATGATCCTTTCCCTCCTGAAATTTCTCCGAAATGCGAGATTTCGTTTGAAAAAGCTACAGTCAAAGGAACCGCTAAAAAAGTAATACAAGAGATATTATTCACTATTTAACATCTATGAAGAACTAGTTAGAAAGTTTGAAGTAATATTATAAAACAATGAACAGAAAACTTAAATCGATCAGAATAAGGGTAAAATCAGTGTGGATCACTTCGAAGTGTTTAAAAAAAGTTCTAGGTAAATAAACATTTAGGACTGTAACTCAAATAACCCTACTGGATCTTAATTAATATGCCGATTAGAATAAGCATGCGAAAACAGTTTTCTAGAAAATTTTAAAAGTACTAATCTGGTGCTCAACATCTCATAGACAAATGTTTACAAGTTGAATAAATCGATATAAAATTAAAAATCTTCAAGATTTTTCTACAAGCAAATATTTTTCAAAGTACGGCCATATTATCCTTAAAGTAAAAAAGTGCCCTGATTCGCTTGATAATTAAAATATCCAGTCACTGAATTTAACTTTTTTAATTGGCTATAGCTGATGATCAATTCATTTAATCATATATAGTTAAAATTATAAAATAGTCAGAAACTTACATTCTGGAAATTTAATTACGGTACTAGCTTCTTTTGTCTTCTTTTTCACCATTTCTGTTTTATATACTTGACTGAAACAAATATTAATAACATAGTGTGAAAATTCAATGAAACATTTTAATTTTAATAATTTTTAAAAAAGTAATTTAAAATAATTAAGTCTACGGATTTTACTTTTTGTGCAAACAAGGCGAGTGTACCTTTAGTGCGATGTTATTTAAATAAACTAAACCTGCAAACAGGGCGAAATTGAACTGAAACATTCGAATACGAGCACGTTAGCTCTCCGTAAGATCGGCTTAAGCTCGCCACCTTGCGAACGCTCTCGAAAACCCGTTTTTAACTTCCCAAACCTTGCAAATTCGTGCAATCGACAATGGAACAGAACACCCGCTTCTTTTTACGTGAAATTGACCGATGAAATAATTCGAAAATCTCTGGTAATATAGAGATGGGTCGGTCCCGTTCCTTTAAAGATTCATCCCAAGCATGCACGTCCTTTTTTAAGGAATGATTCAAAAACGTATCTTTAGATTTGTTCTGTTTTCGCCAAACGAGTATCAACGATTCTTTATCCAACAGATATTTACTCATAAACTGCTTATTAGATAAATCTATTCAGACCTGGGTTTCCCTGGACAGATAAATGTATTACTGGTCCTTGTTTCCTTTTTCTTGTACAAAAATATAATGCCTGACATTTTTCATAGATATTGAGTGTCCAAAAAGTAAAAAAACAGTTCGCACGCTATTGCTCGAATAGCCCCAGACCAATCGGGGCATAACGTTATTCTCGCCCGAAGTATTGTGCTAGTTCAGTTGGGAAACACGCAAAATCTTCGTAACTCCACCCATTCGCAGGCGATTCGTAAGCATCGCGTTTCAGTTCAATTTCACACTAATGCGAAGTGTCCACGAGCGAGAAAAGTTGCAAGGCTGTCTCCAAGATATGCTATATTAACAGATATTTCTCACTGAGAGGGCTCGCCATGATAACCTCGCGGATTCATTTTAGCTTCCACACTACGTTTATAACGTAAAAAGTGGAAGGTTTTATAATCGTTCAGTCCGTCTGTCGTTGTCGCACCCACTTTCACAGAAAGAACCACAAGTCCCACAGACAAGTGGGATACGTCATTTTAAAGCAAAAAATCAGATTAGGCTACATTCCAAATTTCATTAAAAAATTTAAATTAGAAGTTTATTTAAAATTTAAATAACTAAATTTTTTTTATCTACATTGAAATAACATGCAAATTCTATTTTTATTCATATTTTCACTGTTGTCATCCACAAGTCCCACAGACAAGTGGGATACGTCATTTTGAAAGCAAAAATCAGATTAGGCTACATCCAAATTTCATTAAAAAATTTAAACTAGAAGCTTATTTAAAATTTAAATAACTAAATTTTTTATTACATTGAAATAACATGCAAATTCATTTTTATTCATATTTTCACTGTTGCCATCCTTAAAGTCCACAGAACTTTGGTTAAAATAAAAATACATTTTGAAAAAATATTATTAGTGCTAATCCGGATTGATTGTTGTATTAATTCTAGAAGCTTATTTAAAATTTAAATAACTAAAAATTTAATCTACATTGAAATAACATGCAAATTCCATTTTTATTCAATATTTTCACTGTTGCTATTTCGTTAAACGTACGAGAAACTTTTGTTAAAATAAAAATACACTTTTGAAAAAATATTATTTATGTGATATAATTCGGTTTGGATTGTTGTATTATCACAATAGAGTTCTTTTAATGGTTCTATATATATGTATGTAGAAAGATGCATAGAGAATTCTAACTTTGCATAAAAAAAATATCCTAAGTTTCGCTTTTATTTTTAAAGCATCAATTGTACAAATTATAAATTTTTTGAACTGTAAATTAATTTAACAAACTATAAATAAGTGAATTTTCGAAAGAAATGTAAATGGGAAATTGTGGCGACAAAAATATTTATTAAAAAAGATTACATCATTATTCTTCGAACTTCAAACAATTTAGCAAACGATAAAGTCTAATTATTAAATCTGAGAAAGCAGATTAATGAAAATAGTTAATTTTGGCGTTTAAAACTTTGAATCACAATAGAAGTTCTTTTAAGGTTTATAATTTGTATTGAACAATGCATCAGAACTTATTCTAATTGGCATAAAAAAAATATGCTAATTCGTTTATTTTTAAGCATCATTGTACAAATTATAATTTTTGAACTGTAATTTGTAACAACTTAAATAAGTGATGTTTCAAAGAATGTAAAGGGAAATGTGGCGACATAAAATATTTTTAAAAAAGATTACATCATTATTCTTCGAACTTCAAACAAATTTAGCAAACGATAAGTCTAATTATTAAATCTGATAAAGAAGATTAATGAAAATAGTTAATTTGGCGTTTAAAACTTTGAATTACAAATAGCTAAAGGCACTGTTTTTATTAGATTTAAATCACATTTGCCATTCGCAACAATCGCTCGAGAAACTTTAATTCTTTTAGACAATAAATTAAAATAAATTTATTTTTGCGACATCGATCAGTTTGAAATGACGTCAAATATATTTCACACGGAATCCTTGTATGTTGATATGAAATGTTTTCATTCTATTTTAAAAGCGAGGAATATGACATATTTATTCTTTAAATATAAATTAATTTTTGCAAACGATAAGTAATAATTATTGAATTTTCGAAATAAAATAAATGAAACATTTAGCTTGTAAATGTTAAATATAGAATTAATGTTGTGTTTGGCGCGTTTTTCCTGTCTCCTGCATTTGAGGATGTTGATTCCACACATAAATAATCTTTTCTAGGAGCTGATACAGGTTTGTACTTGTTTACGTTCATGTATCACTTTGTCAACACAGTGTTGCCATATATGTTAAAAATAAATACAAATATGTAGTCTACAACAATTCTTTTAAATAAAAATCAATAATACTGTAGCTTAAATATTCCATTATTGCATAAAAACTCTTAAGAAACTTAAAATTACTAAAAAAAATACACTGCGTCTAATAATTTGTCCAGGGACTGTAGATGAGAAGAGTTTTTTTTTTATATTGTACTAAGAGGTAAAAATAATAACAACGTCACTTAAAGATATCACTTAGACACTTACCCCTGCATTATAATTCCGCTTCCTGTGTTCCCCCCGACCGTGAATCGGATGAAGCTGTTTCCACAACCGCTCCATCCCTTGCCCACTGTCAGACATGGGTCACTCAACCCCCGGCCCGGGACTTCGTACGGCCCCCTGTGAACAAACAAAGGGGGTTTTCAAATTTTTGCAAAAAAAAATATTGAAATGCAATTAAAGAAAAGGGTCTTTGCCGCACTTAACCCATGATGTTTTAAAAAAAAAATTATTTATTATGTATAAAAAAAGGTTACCACCAATGATGATGGTTTTTTTGTTTTTTTTTAATTTTTTTTTTAATGGTCTATTGAATAAAAAAGGGGCGAAAAAAAAACTTAAAGTCGTTTGCTGATAGTGCCAATTTTTTTTTTTGCCTTACTTAGTTCTTGACATTCTTTTTTTTTGCCTACCCATTGTATGTTCCCTGCAGCACCAAATAAAGTTCCATCGACCCAAAACATTGATGTATTTTCTTTTAACCCTTATGACCCGGTGTTCTAGCTATCACTTAACACTTTGGCCCCGAACCTCATACGGGGCCCCCCCACAATCAAACAGACCGATCTGTATTTTCAGAAGAATAAAAAAAGTTTTGGTTTTAAAAAAAAATAACGTGCATTTTACCTGCATTGAAAAAAGTTTCATTGATTTTTGAACTTCGTTGTGGGGTCGAATCTTTTTTCTGCCCTTTAAAGTTCTCAAGTACATCGGGTTTCACCTAAATCCTATGGCATACTAAACATTAAGAAATAAATAGCAGTTTTTTTTTATCCTTTTTTCTTGAGCATCTGGT
>JAFNEN010002578.1:0-15809 GCA_019343175.1 Oedothorax gibbosus
TAAAAAAGAAGAAATGAAATTAAAACTAAGCAAATTGGGCATGCAAAAGTATGCCTTGCCGCTTTTGTAGATAAATAATGAATAATCAAAGAATCAAATTGTGCACATTTATGAGTATTCCAAACTGATTCATGAAATATTATTTGCTTCAAAATGTTAAATAAAAAAAGTTTCTTGCCTTTTGTTGATTTGGCAACAGTGTTTAAATGATCAAAATTGAATTTCAAGCTAATTCAAGGGAAATTCGCCGAAAGATAGTAGATTTAGTCCGTCCGGACATACGACATACGGACAAAAATATTGAAAGTTGGGTATTGAGGTCATAGCTTTCTAACAAAAAAAGAATTTTTAAGTCCGATGGATAGAACCGATTTTGGAAGGGAGGTCGGACAGACAGACAGACAGACAGACAGCGGACTCGACCGCATGTCAATACCTACTTTTTCATTTTTTTAATTCTTTCGAATTAAAAAAAGAAAAGTAGGCTAAAAAAAATGCGATTATAGGGACCTGCAAATCAGCTACATGTATATGATATAAAAAAAACCGTTTGTAAAAATACTCAATACAGCCGGAGAAATGTGGCAGACTTTTTTTTTTCCCAAAGGATTAACACAGAGAGAGGCCTTCGCTTGAGAAGCCGATTCTCTGTCCTATTCCCCTTAAGCCCCTGTCAGACGTGATGGTAAACCGCAGGTTCGCCATCATAGACCGCGTATACACGTATACGTCTGACGTCCCAGAACCTGCAAAGACTGTGATATGGAGGTCTTTTTGGTGGATATGACGGTCCAGGACCGTGGTATCCGTTTGGAGTTGGTGAACTTAAAAGGAAACCTGTTCTACACCGTCTACACGGTCTCTTGTGGCAGAAAACGCATTTTTTTCGTTCTCAAAAACGAGTTGTAGGGTTGTTGGTTGGGGTAATTTCAAGACAGTCGCCTTTTCAGTTAATAGGCACCGTTTTTTTATGTGCCATTTTATTAAAATAGTTTAAATAAACTAAGATTAGAATAGATGTTTTCATAAATACTAGCATAGAACCTTAATTAATTTCAGAAAGACTTCCCCCCTCCCCCCATATAAATTAAAGGCCCCTTATATATTTTCAAATATATGGGCATTATCTCACAAACAAGAAATTTTCAATGACCATGCAATCGATGCAAAAAAATACAGAAGCAAACTTACTCGATCACCACCCCACCGGAAACGGCCGAAGTTCATTTATCTCTCTTGACCTTGTGTACTTTCTACCCTCGCTCTACCCCCCCCCCCCCCCTCATCCACGCCTGGCTGTATTGCATTCCATTTTCCCAAAGGGGTTAGTTTCTGCCCTCATTGAAATAGTGTAAACTAAATCACAAGATGTATTCAATATATTAATAAAATCTTGTATGCAACGTTTAAAATAAAATTAGCACGGGATTATAAAAAAAGATGTATCCAAACGACTCAAATAAAATTCTTAAAACTCCTGTAAAGTTTTAATTTACGCACTTCTTGCATCATGAACTATTGTATAATTACAATATTATTACTGCGTAAACGGAATGAACAAAATAAATAGGTCTGTAACTGAATCAATTAATAGGCGATTCTAAAAAAAGTGCACAATGACTATGCTCCCCCTACTAAAAATGACCCATACAGATCAGTACAAAAACCTATCGACATCAATACAACTGTATTGATTTCTATGGATGCACCTACCGATATCGGTACAGGCTACTGATCTATATTGATATCGGTACGCTACTGATTTTATTCTCTACTGATATCAATACAGATCCATAGACATCAATACAAGAGATATCAGTAGAATACCGATCTCTATGGATATCCATAGATTTTTACCGACATCAATAGGAATGTGGTCAGTAGGATTCCGGTTCTTATGGATATCCAAAGAACTCTACAGATATCAATAGACTTGTGATCAATAGGATTTCGATATCAACGGATACCTATAGACCTTTCCAAATATCAATAGGAGTCTGATCAATAGGATCTTAATTGAGTATCTGGATACTGTTGGTTTCAGTTTTTATCGCATTCTTTAACGTATTTTTTAATCCACAGTTGTTTAATTTTAAACTACAAACACTTTAAAACGCTTCAACAACAATTTCTTAATATGCTCGTAATCATTAGCTTTCTCTTCGGGTTCTCTAGCAATTATTTGTGTGATCTCATACGGTAATAAACCTAATAAATGGCTTACCCACTCTTCTTGAGCTATTTTAGCCCTCCGCTCTTGGCGCTCAAAAAGAACCAAATACAAACTTATTTCCGATTCCTTGAGATCAAATCTACGAATTAACTTCTGCAAATCGTTATTCGGTTTAATTAAAACCACGTCCTGTTCAGAGTTATTTTCTTTGTTCACTCCACTGTTAGTAATTCGTAATTTTCTAACTCATATGCTCTCTCTTTTTCAAAGCGTTCAGTTTCCATTCGTTGCATTTCCACTTGTCTTTCAGTTTCCAATCGTATGCGTTCGGTTACCAGTCGTTGGATTTCTATTCGCTCTTGTCTTTCAGTTTCACTTTGTCGCTGTTCTTCTTCCTTACGTTCGTTTCGTCCTCCACAACTAGTCAGCATCGCTTTGACGTATTCTTTGTCATAATTTGGCAATTTTTCAATCAACTGTCTTAAACAAGCGTTTTTCATACTTTGATCAACTGTTTCGCCTAACTCCATCGCCAATTATAACAAATGAGATTTCTTATATTCCCTAAATAAGCCATTTTTTTTAAAACGTAAACGTATTTAAGTAACTTATACATCAAGTCCGTACCTGTTCGTCGTTCGTTGCTGTCCGTTATTTCGAATCACTCTTTTTTGTTTGCGTACGAAAGTCTGCGTACGTTAGTCTGCGTACGTCGTTATCTTTGGCGCGTATAGGATATTTTATCCCACTTCTGAAATGTAATCGTAAAACTTTATAACGTTAATATTCCGTAATTAATATACAAAAACACAATCGTAACGGCTTCTTTTCAAAGCCAAACTTTATTCTTCTCGACAAACTCTCAACTGACTTTTCTTTTTAAAAACTACAATCTCGCACGTTATCGCGCTCTCTTACAATTTCAATCCCAAGTGATGCCAACATATATTAGTTGAATGAAGAAAACAAACCATTATAATAATACATTTTTATTTTGACACAATATTACATTACTTAAACTTACCTCTTTAAATTGTAATAATAATCTAAATAATTTCTAAATAACTTATTTTTATATTTCTAACTCACATATTATAAAACACACACAATCCTGGAGTATCGAAGTCCGAATTCACCTCAAAACGTTCTACAAAATGTCGTCATATACACAAGTCATCCGGTCTATTTTTCAATTTCTAGTGGTGTGCCATATTCTTTTAATAAAATAGCAATATAGTAATGCACCTGGCGATGACCACATCTGCTGTCCGAATAAAAAGCAGTTTATTTTCACAGAAATGCGAACTTCGAATTTCATGTTTAGATTTCGACCTATCACCGATCGTTTTAAACACATTACAAAGTGCAATGTTATGAAATAGGGTATTTGACTAAATCGGGAAACTGCCCAAAAAATTATATAAACATAGTATAGGAACTAGAAAACGCATATTCATTGGTTTTTCTTCACAAAATTACTCGGATATTATTTAAATCAAGTTTTAAAATCGCGATATTTCAAAGCTTGGTCACGTGACTACAAACACTACTCTGATTGGTCTGACGTCACCGGCATTAAACCATCCCACACGCTATTCAAATTTAGTAAATCCTAAACTTTTTAGCGCTCTTTAAGTCCAAACTGCATAGTTTTTTTTTAGATTAGTCTTTTTTCTTTGTGAATTTAGTGCTTATAAATATTTAAATAAATAAAATTAAAGGATTCACAAAAACGGCCAGCTCAAAT
Source organism: Oedothorax gibbosus (assembly GCA_019343175.1). Classification (NCBI taxonomy): domain Eukaryota; kingdom Metazoa; phylum Arthropoda; class Arachnida; order Araneae; family Linyphiidae; genus Oedothorax; species Oedothorax gibbosus. Next base: position 3,921 of record JAFNEN010002578.1, read on the forward strand.
TTGCCGAGAATCGATGCCTATGATGGTAAGACCCTTGTTTTTTTTTTAATCTTCTTCGGATTTCTGTTCTGATGAGTTCCAAAATATTAAAACTTCAACGGAAGTAATAACCAATTTAAAAAGGATTATAAGGAAGCTATTAATATTTTTAATAAAAAACGTCCTAAAAGTGTAAATAGTAATCCAGTTAACAAGGGAAAGTGTTATATTTAATTTTGTAATGTTAACTAGTTTCATATCTTTTTCTTTGCCTATAGATGGCCCCCGAAATTATTTTTTGTCTTGTACTAATCTAGAAAATAAGAAATAAGTTAAGCACTTTGCTTACAAAAAGTTGTTTATGCGTTCTAGTAAAAAGAAAAAACGTTATAAAAATCTATTTATTAAAAGCTACATCAGTTTTCTCCTAATTTTGGTTTCACTAGACTTCAAGTATATTTTTTTCATACCTGCATTTAAATATCTAGTACAACTTTTCATTAAACTCAATACTTGAATAAATTATCTTATATAAAATTATTAATTAAATTTTAAACAGCTTAAGTTGTTTGTGAATGATCTTATTTTCGATGTTTTCAAGCGTTAGTCCAGTAAATTCAAACTTTAAGCTCAAATACAGGGCCTTAGAAAAAGAAATCACCAAATGTTTACATTGCGGAACGGCACAGTATAGCGATAGTTAATCATTAGAAGAAGCCGAAATATTCTATGTCTCCCTACTTGATCAAGGTGTGTAGCCCAAATTTAATGTAACAATTACGTACCCATTTCACCAAAAAATAAGCACTTATAAAGTAACAAATCCGCAAATGAGTGACTTATATTGAAAATCCCTGACATGTTAAATTATTAATTATAACAAAAATTGCATATGCGTGAATAAATTAATCATTTCTAAATTGGTTTTATTCAATTTTAAGGCTAGACATTTTGGCAGATAGGGCGGTTGTTTAAAAAAATTTACATGAAAAAACTTCATGTCACATGAAAAATTCATTTGAAGTAACCTAATTTTATATTTAAAAAAACAAAACGATTGAACTGCGGCCCTCTAATCTTTTTATGTACGTTTATTTAGGATGTGTGTTAGTTGAGATTGAGTTTTTTTTAATATATTTTTCTTATTTTATAAGCCATTAATTTTTGGTTTACAAGAAAACGCTCTGGTGCCATGTGCCATTTTATCTTAAAAAGTAAACCTAAATCTTTAAGGGAATTGACAGGTACGTAGCGGATCATGAAATTAAAAAGTCGCGAACCAACCATTAGAAATAAAATGCTAAATGTTAAAAAAAAAAAAAACATTTAATCACCTCTACTCACTCTGTCAATAATAAATCAAAGGAAATTGGAATATCAAATACAACAACAACAACAGTGATCAACAGTCAACAGTTCTCCCGCATGTCGAAACCGTTTGCTGCCAGGTGACGTCACATCCTTCAAATTCTGCCAGGGATCGTTTTGGGGGCGTGGCTTATAGTTAAATTTTAATTGCGTTTTTCTCCGTTTCTAGGCGGTATTTGGAAAAAAGAAAAAATACGGGTCTTATATTTTTTGCCTAGGAATATTTTAAGCCAATAATTTTTTTTTAGTCAAATACCCTATTGTCTTCCTTTTTTCAGTTGGCTCGAAACTTTATGTGACTACTTTGTGACTACTTTTTTTTATGTGACTACTAATGCATATATTCTATAGAGCTTCTAATTTCATCGAGAGAAAACGAAAAAAAGAATTATTCTTTTTCAAAAAAAGTTGAGCTTAACAGATTCTTCTAACGCTGTTTTTAACGATTTTAAATATTTAAATCTCCTTTTAAATATTATGTTTTATTATTTAATGTGTTCTGTTTATATACTCGTTATTTAATTTGATTTTTTAAATACTGTGCTTATTTTAAATATGCGATTTTTATAAAGGCGTTTGATTAAATCTCTTAACTGCAAAGCGTTCTTTAACTGCGTTTTAAAGCTTGATTCAAGAGTGTAGTGCTAGTGCGATCAAAAGTTACATGTGTAACTGGCAGCACTATAAATATAGTAGGCAAGTTATCGGCAGATTTCTGTCAGCTGTACATTAAATTGTTTGATATATATATATATATATATATATATATATATATATATATATATATATATATAATATATATATATATATATATATATATATATATATATATATATATATATATATATATATATATATATATATATATATATATATATATATATATATATATATATATATATATGTATATGTATATATATATGTGGCTACTGATCTATAGAGATAAGCATCCAAGTTAGGTGACCTACATTGCGGAAAAATAACTCTTTTGAGGAAAAAATAATGTAAATACAGTGCAACTTCGATTATTCGACACTCTTTTATCTGGAACTCTGTTAATTGAACAGTACGGACAAAAAATTCTCCAACTAGATCATTATCAGTTGTTTACAAAAAAAAACTAGAAATCAGTCATTTATCGGGAAATTCTGGCGTTTATGAAATCTGGAACCTGCAGTAATTTTAAGATACCAATACTTTGCAACTAAAAAAGTAAAAGGACATTTCGGGCAATCCTAAATTGTCAGGAATCTTTCAAATTCGTAAGATTTGTGATATATAATATAAAACAAAAACTAAGCACTTGTCAGAAATTACAAATTATGTTCTAGAGCTCTTTTCGTCTTTCAGGAAGTCTCGGTTTCAGAGATAATTTAACACTGAAATTCAATGTTTGCAACAAACAACAAAATCAGCGTGGAATTCGGACATTGGCGGATTTGCGGTTCAAGGACATCCGGCGATCCTCTGTACCTGTCCTCTGATTTGGCCAACGGACATCCGTAGAGGTTGTACGGGGATTTGGCATACGGATATCCGTAGAGGTCAGTAAGCTGTACGGGGATTTGGCCAACAGATATCTATAGAGATCAGTAAGCTGTACGGGGATTTGGCCTACGGATATCAATAGAGCTGATCTCTACTGATATCCGTTGGCCAAATCCCCGTACAATTTTTTTTATGGATCTCTACGGACCATTTTTAGTAGGGCCCTCTGTTAATAGTAGTAATATATTTTTAAGTGTTATTTTGTAAATTTGAATATAATTCTCTATGCATACTTTTGAAATAATTGGTCAATTTTTAAAAATTAACCGTTGTACATAATATGTAGAACTAAATGTTAGTGAAGAAATTTTAAAATTATTGAACATAACTGTTTCAATTTCTGTGAAAATTTGAATTTGTTTAAATTAATTAAATAAATTTGTTTTGAATTTAGTTGAACGCCCATAATGTTAAAAAAGTTTCACAAACTTTTATTCATACCTCCACAAATAAAATGAATTAAACCAAAATTTTTTTTCATTATATACTTATTAATCTTCCAAAAACAAATGACACAAGTTTTTTCATCATCAACTTTTCATTTTTATTATTTTTTTATTTAAATTTAAATAAGAAAAAATAAAACATGAATAGCAACCCCAAATTTTTGTTACATAAATCGATAAAGCAGTTCAAGTAGAACCAAAATCCCGATTTTTTTTTAATTCAACAGCGATTATTTGCCGAGTTATTGTAAAAATACTGAAAAAAAACGAATTTTAGGGACCGTGTAAAAAATTACGTAGCAAATTGGATCCAAACTTGCATTATCGTTTGTTGGATGAAAAGCGTTTTTGGTAAATGTTTATTCAAATTATTGATGTCTGTCAAATGTCTAAAAATCTTTTTTTGTTTAAAGTGCATACAATGTATTTTGTTTGTATGATTAACATTAAATTTTTCGATTACTATGTTTTTGAATGTATGTTATTTCCAATACAATTTCAAAAAGTGTGTTTAAAATTAAAATTTAAATACCCTAAAATATTATAATAATCTATAATAATAAAAGAAAGAGTCTGTCTGTCTGTGTGTGTGTCTGTTATCGGATCGTAAAAGACCTACATATACTGCCCTCAGGAATTCGAAATTTTTAAGATAGATTCCCTTTAATATTAACGTGTGCACCTGAGGCTTAGTTTTTTCATATTTGTTCCATTTTTGAAGAAAATTCGAATTTTCTGAAAAAAATACACCACTTTCGCTCAAATCCGATCATTTTTTCTCTTTCCTGATGCCATCGGCTGAAAAAATTAAATAAAACTTTTAACGAAAACATTTAAAATTCAAAATGTTTATTTTATTCTTTTGCCCTTACTTTCAGAAACTAAATTTATTATTTGAAAAATAATTGACATGTTTCAAGTGACGTAATTCCGCCAGTCTTCATTCCCGGATTTCATTGTGGGTTTATTTGATGTTTTTTTTCATTGATTTTTCTGTTGACTGCATGTATGCATATTTAAGCAATAAATGTATAGTTAAGCTATTACTGAACTATGATGGTTAATAAAGGCCATCGCACTAGAGCTATTAGTGTTTCATGTCTTTATTTTTTTTGCAAAATACGTTGCCAAACTCGCCAAATTATTAACTAAAATTCGCCAAATAGGCAATTTCTTTTATAAATAATTTATAAGCTGGTCGGTTGTTCGAAGGTCATTGTGTTAGAGCTGTATAATGGGTGTGGGTAACTATATCTATTTTCTCGCCAAATTATTTCCCAAAACGCGCCAAATGAGCTAAAAGGTTTTATGTATTTATGAGGGAATTGTGATTACATTTATGAGTGCATTTTATAGCGTATTTTTCATTTTGGAATTTTAAGCCAATGAAACGGGATTTTATAATTTATAACGAGCGGAAACAATAATAAGTTTATGATCCTATAACGGGGAATATGGTACACATATTTGGAATCTATTTGATATTTTTTTATTCCGTGCGAAGAACGGGTATAAATTTGCTAGTTAATAATAAATTATTGGAATTCGGTGTTTAGCATATTTCATTGTTACCACATTGATTATTTAAAATGATTAGTGCCCACTGCCTTAGTTAAAAATCATTGCCAAATCATTCTGCGTAATTTTATTTTGCTTTCCTTAAATATCGTGTTAAGATCGTAACTCTCGTTTTGTAATATGTGGTTTATATTACCGATAAAGTGAGTCGGGGTTCCGGACACAATCGCGAAAGCCGAAATACCGACAAGCTAGAATCTCGAACGTCGAAATCCCGTTATTTAGTTAGTCAGTTGGTTATTTAGTCAGTTAGTTATTTAGTCAGCTAGTCAGTCCATTAGTTAGTCAGTCAGTTAGTTAGTTCGTCAGTTAGTCAGTCAGTCGGTTAGTTAGTCAGTCGGTTAGTTAGTTAGTCAGTTTTTCAGTCAGTTAGTCAGTTAGTTAGTCAGTCAGTTAGTCAGTCAGTCAGTTAGTTAGTAAGTTAGTTAGTAAGTAAGTTAGTTAGTTAGTAAGTTAGTTAGTTAGTTAGTTAGTTAGTTAGTAAGTTAGTTAGTTAGTTAGTTAGTTAGTTAGTTAGTTAGTTAGTTAGTTAGTCAGTTAGTCAGTCAGTTAGTTAGTCAATTAGTAAGTCAGTGAGTAAGTCAATTCACTGACTAACTAATTAATAGTCAGTTAGACAAAGTTAGTCAGTCTGGACTAACTAACGGAGTGACTAACTGACTAATTGACTAACTGACTGACTGACTAACTAACTGACTGACTGATTAACTAACTGACTGACTGACTAACTAACTGATTAAATAATTAACTGACTAAATAACTAAATAAATAAATAATATCTAATATTAAAAAAAATAATCGTTGAAATAGACAAAAATCTATTTTCGGGAATTTAACCCATTTGGGATTTCGACCCATTAGGGATTTGGCTTGTTGCATTTTGTCTTGTCGGAATTTCGGCTGTCGGGATATGTCCCAGACCCAGTGAGGCGAATTTTAAACAAACTTTTTGTAGCAATATGAATGAAACAAAAATTTGCATAAAATGTAAAACATAAATGTAATAATCATGTTTGTCAATCTGTTTGTAACTAATCGCATTTAAAAATCTGTTCGTTCTAAATAATCATATATGTGACTTAATTTAAAATTAAAACTTTTTCTCGTCTACCCTTTATTTTATTTCTGAATTTTAAAATCCAAAATAAAAAAGGGTAAAAACATAAAAAAAATCACAATATTAGTGAAGTAGGTTTAATTCTAGCATCCTTTGGCGAGTTTATGGTAACCTTTTTGTAAGCTTGTCGTTTCGAAAAGACACCCTAAATATTAGCTTTTTCATTTTGGTGATTCCCCCCTAAACGAGTTCAAAATTGATGCTTTAATATCTCAGCAAATAATGCAAAATGAATAATTCTTTTTTATACCTGGGGTATTTTGAAGGTGCTGAAAATTTTTATGTAAAAAAAATTGAGTGTTGCCATTGGAATATTCAAAGTTGGTAATATGTTGACGACCCCTTATACAATTTTGGTTGCCAGTTCTCAATTCCTTACGCTATTTCCTGAAAAATGACACCTTTCACAAAAAATTCCTTGACCAATAGCAGCCGAAAACCGAAGGGTGGATCGGTTTCTTTCCCCAGCTGTACTTCGAATTCGAATTCTTCTCTGAAATTTTTAATGTATTCTAATTTCGATGCGCTGAATTTTTTGACGTATCACACTTGTCCGTAGCATTTGTAGTGTGGGCTATGAAAGTGGGTGACGGACGGACAGACAGACGGACGGACAGAACGATTATAATACCTTTAACTTTTTACGTTATGAACGTAGTGTGGAAGCTAAAATTATTTGAATTTATTCACTGATTGTTAAGAAAGGATTTAAATATCCTTTGGTTTTTTTGACTCGTGCATTGCAAGCATTTCTTTACCTGTAATGAGGGATTCCTTGCATAGCCTGATACAATACTTTCGAAACGTGTTTTTCCTGGTTTTATTGTATCTGAAAGTAAAAAATCATACGTCAAATGAAGATTTCAAGTGCAAAACAAGTTAAATCACTTTTTGGAAAAAATTGAGTTGGTTAGCTTTTCATACAGGCATTGGGATCCACCAACATTTTGATTTGCACAAAAAAGTGACTTTTGACAAAAAGTGAACTTTTTTTGTGCAAATCAAAATGTTGGTGGATCCCTTCCTACAATGCCTGCATGAAAAGCTAACCAACTCAATTTTTTCCAAAAAGTGATTTAACTTGTTATGCACTTGAGCTCTTCAAATATTAACGTAATAGTTTGAAATAGCATGAATCGTAAACGATTCCGTTAAAATCATTGCACCCGTAAGAATCCCTTCTTTAAAGATATTAATATATCCTTTATACATGTATCTTGTATACATTCTTGAAATGATAATTTGAATCATAGATTTCTTATAATCGAATTAAATTAATGTTGTTAATTAGAAAAAGTTATACAACTCCACTCAGTATACTTTATTTTCTGCTTTTATCATTTAATTTTCTTTTCTGTTTCGAAAAATACATAAAGTGATATAAGAGTATTTTTTTCTTAACTTTTCGACTATGAATTCATCAATTAATTGTCATAAATTAAATTGTATTTTCGGGGTTTTTGTTTGGAAAATGTATGAAACAATTAAACTGAGCCTAATTGCAAAACTTTTATAGCTATACAAAAAACAAACTGAACAGACTAAACTGTATTGCGGAATGCAGTTCGTCTGGTCACCTTAATTTTGGGCATATTTCATTTTACCTTTTGAGAAGACGTTTCAGAGGGACCAACAGATTCTGCTGCTTGAGCATTGCAAAAATATGGTTATCAAAATTTTAATGCTTTTATGAGGATTTCCAGCGATAATTTGACGTTTTCTACGTATTTTAATAATTCTTCTCAGTTTCGGAAAAAAGGAAAGTTATTTAAAAGTAACATAATTTTTCACCTTTTAGGAGGAGGATGCAGTTTGTCGATCTTTTTCTGCTGCTTGTGAATGGCAAACTCCGGATACACCTTCGAAGAGTTCATAATTCTCAAACTGTCACGCAAATAATAGATAGACCATCAATTTGGTCTTCCAGATTGAGATAATGAATTTTGTGACGTCATTTTGTGCATTTAATATCGTCGGTCAAATGATAAAATGAAGAATGTGCAGATTCTAGGGATGTGCGGTTTTTGAAAAACAAAACCCCTTCTCGGTTCAATCGGTTCTTTTTTTTTTCCTCCGGTTTTAACTGGGACTAGTTAAAAGTAACTAAAAACTGGCCTTTGAAAAAAACCGGTTCTACTTGCTTGGTTGGTTGAACGATTCCGACCGTCGATTTAGGTTAGGTTTGAATTATCGTCGCTTAGAGCTACAAGAGGGCTATTGGCGACGGGCGTCGTAATTTATATCTATAATCATGTGACGAGCCGACAACTGAGTAGGCACTCAACTTTTAATGGCGACATCGTCCGTACCGCTGGCACTTTGTAGCATATTTAATGTGTATTAACTGTACTGTTACGTGTACTAACTGGCGCTACACTAGGGCTTTGGAGACGGAAGTCGTAATTTAGAACGCAAATCATGTAACGAACTGATGCCGATTTCTCTACTTAAATATCTAGAAGGTATGATTTACAAATACATACTGGAAAACATAAAAATCGCAAAAAAACGCCTTATTTGAAGAAATAATTTATATTAAGACACCATTTTACATTCATAAATAAGGAAATTTATATTACAAACTATCAAATAAATACCCGTACTTCGCACGGACTAAAAAAAAGTTTTAATTGATCCAGGTATATATGTACAAGTTAATTAGTTAATCCATTATAGGATAATATACTTATGTTCTTATTCCCGCTCGTTATAAAGTATAAAAAATACTGTTACTTATATTACCTTAAAAATCCAAAATAAAAAATACACTATGAATGCACAATAATATCGTAATTTCCCTCATAAACATATAAAACCTTTTAGCTGATTTGGCGCGTTTTGGAAAATAATTTTTCGGGAAAATAGATATAGCTACAAACGCACCCATTATACAGCTCCAACACAATGACCTTCGAACAACCGATCATCTTATAAATTATTTATAAAAGAAATTGCCCATTTGACGAGTTTTAGTTAATAATTTGGAGAGTTTGGCAACGTATTTGGCGAAAAAATAAATACATAAAACACTAATTCAAGGTTTATAAGCTGGTCTCTGACCAAGCACACAAACCTGAATATATATGTCTACCAACCAACCAACCACTAATTTGTGATGGCCTTTATTAACCATCATAGTTCAGTATTAGCTTAACTATACATTTATTGCTTAATATGCATACATGAAGTCAACAGAAAAATCAATGAAAAAATCATCAAATAAACCCACTATAAAATCCGGGAATGGAAACTGGCGGAATTACGTCACTTGAACATGTCAATTATTTTTCCAATAATGAATTTAGTTTCCGAAGGTATTGGCAAAAAAATAAAATAAGCATTTTCAATTTTAAATGTTTTCGTAAAAAGTTTTATTTAATTTTTTTAGCCGATGGCATCAGGAAAGTAAAAAAAGACCGGATTTGAGCCAAAGTGGTGTAGTTTTTTCAGAAAATTCGATTTTTCACTAAAAATAGAACATTTTGAAACCTGAAAGTTCAAAAATCATAATCTAAGTATGAACCACGCATTTGTGCCAAGTTGCGAGTCAAACAAATGTCTAGTTTATAAATCTATAAGATACACACACACTCATACATACATACAAAACTTCATTTTTAGCCTACTTTTCTTATTTTAATTCGAAAGAATTAAAAAAATGAAAAAGTAGGTATTCACATGCGGTCGATGTCCGTCTGTCTGTCCGTCCGTACCCCCCTTCCAAAATCGGTTATATCAATCGGATCTTAAAAATCCTTTTTTTTGTTAGAAAGCTATGACCTCAGAGACCCGACTTTCGTACTTTTTGTCCGCCTGTCTGTACGTCCGGACGGACATAAATCTATTATCTGTCGGCGAATTTCCCATTGAATTAGCATTGAAAATCAATTTTGAGTCATTTAAATCACTGTTGTTAAATAAACAATGGCATGAGAAACTTTATTTATTTAAAAATATTTGAAGCAAAATAATTTTTTCGTGAATCAGTTTCGAATGACGTCATAAAATGAAGCACAATGTGATTCTTGGATTGTTCATGCATTGTTTACCAAGAACAAAGCGGCAAGGCATATTTTTTTGCATACAATTATGTTTAGTTTTCATTTACATTTCTTATTTTTTTAATGTAGTTTGGAGTAGTTTCATTACTTTTGTTATTAATAAATATTGAATTATTCTTTGAACTACAAATAAATCGTGCAGACGATAAATTATCTTAAGTTAATTTGAGAAAGAATATTAAGGAAAATAGTTGACTTTGGCTTTTAGAAGTTTAAATTATAGCTGGATGTTGTGTTTAGTGATTTTTTTTTGAATGTGTATAAATCTAGGGTAGAAACAGTTGTTGATGATATTTACTGTTAGGAACCTAGCTGTTTTCCCATTAGAATTTCAGTAAGTATTTAAATAACAGGAAAGTAGGCTATTTTAGTTCTTCAAGAACTTCTTGTTATTATTATAGATTATCCGTTTTTTTAATTAAAAAAATAACACTTCTTGTGCCCCTGTCTGAAGATTTTTTGCCGCGTAATGTGTGTCATAGGAATAGCATTACCGGTAGCATAGTGCTTGATGCCTTAGGGCAGGGTTTCCCAACCGAAAGTTTCAGGAGGTACGCGTAAAGTTGAGGATTAGTTTTTTGCTAAGCTTGTACGATTTTTTTTTCATTTGTATGTTTCTAGACCTATAGGTAATAAATAAAACTGTAAATTAATACCATTTTAATCTTTTTATTTCTCCTTCATTATAAGCATGTTATAAATAAACAAATATCTAATCATTAAATATCAAGTTTCACAGAAATTTAATTCAAAAAGCATTTGAACACTTTTAGAAGAGTTTATTAAAATATTGATAGGTCCGCTAAAACTTCTTCAGAAGTCAAGTGGTACGCATGTGCCAAAAGGTTGGGAACCCCTGCCTTAGGGCCGCAGTGAGAGTGTAAATACATAATGAACCTATATCATATAAATCTATTGTGATCTATTTTATGTCGCCATAACCCATTGATTTATCTAACTGCATTAAATTTTTCCTTCAGTTTAGGGATGTCGGCTCGTCACTTGACTGTGGTTCTTAATTACATAGCTCTGACGCGAAGATAATGCAAACTAACAATAACCTGTGGTGTTGAAATAATCAACAGAAGTCCACACAGATTTTACACAAAAATAAAATAAGAAAAAGGATAATTAAGAGAGTTACACAAAGTTAAGCTTAAGTCAATTTTGATTAATAGCAGTCATAATCGGGCCAAATGAAACAAAAGTGTGCACATGCACTAAACATCAATTAAATAAAATTTCCTAAATAACCAGGTTTTCCTGAAGATCTGTGTGATCAAGTAAATATGCAGAAATAAACACACAACAGAAGTTTACATTTTAAAACAAATCACATATTTATTAACATAATTATCCCTCATGATAGTTACAACACTTTTAGAATTATCTAGTAGGTGGGTATTCAATAAGCAATATCAAGCATGGTAGTTAGGCTTATCCCCTTTGAATAGGGTTCAAATAATTACATAAATCACAACAATTGAGATTAATTATGGGTATGAAAGTTAATTATTCATTGATTAATTGGTTTGACAACAAGTACATACTTCAAATTTCAGAGACAATAAGGCATGCTAACATTTTATATCTATAACTACGAGCTGCACATGTGGAACCAAAAAAAAAAAAACACTTGATTAAATAAAATTCGGAATTAAATTCAAGTGTAGAATTCTAAATAAAAATAAAGAAAAAAAAATTACGTTTAAAGCATGCCTCGCGCTTAGAGCGCAATTGCGATAATTACGCAGCATGGTATACCCACGTGGCGTGTGGCAAGATTTTATAA
>JAFNEN010002579.1:0-15673 GCA_019343175.1 Oedothorax gibbosus
GTCTTTACTTGACAAGGTTTATAAGGGGGTCGCTGACCAAGCCCCAAAAACCAAAATAATATTAACCAACCAACCTTTTTACTTCTCTGGGCAGATTACTCTCCATAACCTCACCTTTCCAAGGCTAACCTGTTCAAAGCCCGATTTAGTCTGGCCCCGGCCCAAAGGAATTATGGAAAATGAAAAGCTGACAGGCAGCCGATCAGCTTGGGAAAAAATTATTCTCGAGTATTTTCCTTGAAACTTTTTTATAGGTCCCTTAAGATCGCGCTTCAAGGGAAGGTTAGTTTTTGGGAAAATTGAAAACTCTTGTTTTTTTAGTTTCATGGTTAAAGAAAAGCATTCCCCTTCCCCCAAAGGGTTCGTTTGTGTTGTTATCTCGCTTTCGTACTAATTTTTCCCCCACTCTAGATTACATTGTTGCCCTAACACCCCCCTGTTCCCCTGTAAAAATCCCTGAAACGATAGATCCCGGCCCCTCATGTGAGGTTTTGAACGCCCCCTAAAATTTCTTCGGGAAAGAAATGGGTAACTCTCCCACTCTCTTTCAGTTGGATTTTTGACCGTCTGAGATCCTCGGTCAAGAATTTGCTACAATTACTTCATTTTGATTTAAAAAATTTTATCCAGCCATTGGCGTTTCGATTTTTTTTTTTGTTTTCCTCATTAGTTCTCTGCCTCCCGGATGAATAATGAAGAAAGCCCTAGGCAGCACGTATCTAAACCCCCAACTAAAATCATCAATAAATCTACTCTCTCAGGGCCGTAGGGGAGCCTAGGGGTTTCAGCGCCCCCCCCCTCGGTCTCGGATCGGAAGGTCCTGCGACGATCCCGGTACCACTGAAGACCTACCGAGTATAATCCCGGAGTACGTGCTCTTTTAAATTCTGTTGGGTCCGAACTCCTCAAAGTTCCCATCCCCAAATCCAATACCTCTGGGTTGACAAGCCAGTTTTTCCGGGACCCTCTATTTGGGGGGCCTCGGTCTCAAAAATTAGTGGACCCATTTGTGTGTGTGTTGCCCTGTTTTTTCTGTCTTCCTTACGAGGGTTTATAAGCGGGTCGCTGCCCAACCCACACAACCTTTTAAATTTAAAATAGGGGCACCAACCAACCAATCTACCCTCTCTCTTTTATTTTAATTTTTTTTTTCCCTAGCAGAGAACGTTTTTTACAATTAAAAAGGAAGGGTGGAATTGTCGCAAAACAAAAAAGGCATTTTTTTTTAGCGCAAGTGGCAAAAGACTTCACTTTAAAATTTTTTTTTTTATTATTTTCTATTATTAAAACCCTCTCCCCCTGCAAAACCATCGTATCGTACATTACTTGATCCAGTAATTTTGACATTTCCCTCGCCCCCAATTCTATTTTAAAAATTCCATTATTTCCCAAAAATGTTAAATTCAATTAGTTTTCTCTTATTCTTTATACTCCTAAACTAAATCATTAAGCAAAAATTTCCATGCCCAAATTTGGACACAAAACTCCCCGCCCATAACTCCCCGTGCCCTATCATCATTAAAAACTTTTTTCTATTACATCTCAAATTTTGGGTTTATTTTAAAAAAAAAACAAAATTTTGAGTTTAATACCCAATTTTTGGGTAGTAAAAGTATATTTTGATCACTACTTCATTTAATTACTTCCTTTAAGTTCTGGTATCGAAAAAAATAATAAACCGAATCTTTGTGTATTTTAAATACACTCCTATTAGATTAAGGGGACTTTTTAATAGCTGTTTTGTACAGCTTTAAAAATTTGGGTATTCCTCTCTATCTTTTATTTAATAAGTGTCCTAATAGATGTCACTGCTGTGTGTTCAAATTGTGGAAAATAATGGCCATATTTGGCACTTAGGTTTATAGCTTTGGCGTCAACCCACAAAACAGTTTTTGTTATTTTTTTCAAATTAATATTTTTTTCGTTAAATAGATTTTGAAATAAATCACAACATGAACTAAAGACCATTCAATCAAAAAAAATAGCTTTTAAAAACACATAATAATTTTTTTGAAGAAATAAGAAATTTTGTACGAAACTCGATCACTTAAATGTGTCTTTGTGTTTAAATTTTCTTTTAAAAACCCACTCAAATTTTTCCTACCAATTAAAAAAAATTCAATAAGCATATTTTGGCTTGATATATCTAAAACTTACAGCAATTACCCATTCTAAAGGAGAAAACTTACATCACTGCCCGCCATTGCGTGTCTAAATGGTCCCAAGAGATGGCCAGGCAGTCATATGGTCCCGGGTTCAAACACCCGGCATGTGGGTATGGGGATAAGTTTGTGGTATTTGTTCTGAGTACATTTGCGACATCGTGCTCGGGTTTAAAACCCGGGATTTCCCAAAGTACCGTTTAAAACGCACGATGGCGCCACGTCTTGCTTTCGGGTTTTTCGCCCAGGTTTTTTGACCCCCGTCAATTGCCCAGGAATGTAATTACGAGGCGTAAATTTGTTTTTGTAAAAGCTCCATTTTATGCTAGATATAGACATGCGGAAAACGTAAAAATTATTTAACCTCAAATATCTAAAGATTTTGAAACTTTTAAAAGTATTTAAATATTGTTTTGTATTTTTTTTGCATCTATTTTTGGACCACATTTTTTTTAACTACTTCGTTTATACTTTTAGAGTGATGCGTCTATAAAAAAAACAGTAAAAACAAATTTATAAAACCTTTTCCATATATATTTTTCCTCCAACTATTGTGAGAAATAGAAAGAGGGCCAACCCCTACTTTTTTCCACCTGGTGAAAAATTCATATATCCTCTTAAAATCTCAGAAAATCCTACCTTACTCTTCTCTAAAAAATACTTTTCATACAAATATATTCTAAAAAAGATGTTTTGCAAGTAATTTTAAAAAAAATTATGTTTAATAATTATGAAGGACCGCCTTAAGCTATAACTATACTTTTTTGTTTCTAAAATACAAAAAAAACCGTAGGCTTTTTGTTTAACAGTTCATTTTAAACATTGTTTTTAATGCAAAAGGTCTTTAAAATAACTACTAAAATAATTTTTTGAAAAGTTTTAAGAACTTTTTAAAGTTATATTTTTAAAAAAACAATATTTGTGTATCTTGTACGGATCCTTTTGTCCCTAAGGCCTCTAAGCTTTCATCGAGGATGCCCCAGGGGGACGGTCTCCTTTTCTCAATCACATGAATCGGGGTCTTTAATGTTGGTTTGACCCGGGTTAACTTCATTTTTTTTATAAAATAAATACTGGTACCTTTTTTCAAAGGCAGAAAGCGTTTTAGAATCTTCTGCTATCGAATCAGGTCAATTTCGAACTAATTAACATGAAAATGTTTTATGTGAAGGCTTGTCCCCGAATGAAAACCCTGGTTAGCAAGAGTATACCATCCCTTATTTTAGAAACCGACAACGCTAATTACTAAATTCGCATTGTAAGCTTTTGTAATTATATTTATTTATAATACCAAGTAGGATGGAAAACCGAAACCGGTTTTTTTGAAAAACCGGTTTTTTGCCCTCGGTTTTTGACCGAAAAACCGGTTTTTTTTGAGGCCGGTCTCCGGAACCGTTTTTTCTGCTGGGAAACCGTCTAAAAACCGGAAACCGTTTTCCATTTTGGAAAAAACCGGAAACCGGGTTTTTTCTCAAAAACCGCCATCGAAGTTTTTTTTTATTAATATGTAATTTTTTTTTAAAAAAAAATGGGGTTTTGCACTATGTTGAATCCCCGTTTTTACCACATTTTTAAAAATGCATCTTTTATTACTTCGGTTTTCACATTTCCTTTCAAGTTTTTCCCCCCTACATAAGAAAACGCTCTTTTCAAGATCCTGTTGTTCCTGTGGTCTCTTAGATCGTTTCGCTCTTTTAAATATTAAGCTATGTTTGTTGAAATTTTTGGTAATGAAAAGTTTTACGATAATTTTAAAATCCAAATAGAGATTTTGTGTTTTTTACTCGTTTTGGAGGGTGCTGATTCCGAAAAATTGTTTTCGACATTGCTGCCTAACTAAAAGAGCTACGAACATCAAATTTTGTTAAACGAGTTTTGTATACTTGTGGAAAGTCATAATAAAGTTTTTCGATAAAATTGCGCATGTTCAAGGGGTACTGTCTAAACTTTTTTTGGTTTAAGGGTATCGCCAAAAAGAAAAGCGACGCAGACTTCAATTTGGTAGATGTTTCCCAAAGTACTTTTTTGGACGTTACAAGGTTTTTTGAAAAATTGCACTGCGCAGGACATGCACAAAAAGCGCTGCCATGCCCTAGAATTTTTTTGGTTTTAAAAGATTTCTGAAAAACTAAAAGATACAGACTTCAAATTTGGTAAACGGTTCCCATACCCTCCGGGTAAGAAAAGGTTTTCGAAAAATTGCGCATGCCTAGGGGTTTTGCCATAGAAATGTTTTTTTTTTTTTAAAAGGGTATTGTAACTACCTTTTAGGTATATAATTTGCATTGTTTTTTTGAGGTAATTGAAAGTTTTTAGGGTTACCACTCCTATTTACTTCATTTTTGGGGGGGGGTAAATTTTAAGTGTTTTTCTTAAAAGCCCTACAACAAGTTCCTTTTTTTCAATTCCTGTTTTTTTAATTTAACGTTACATATTCAATTCCTTTTTTTTTAATTTAACGTTCATTTTGTATAAATTTAGCTTCGGCTTTTCGATTCTCCTCCGGCAATTTTTTGTGTTTCTGTAGTTTTTCCGGTTTTCCAAAAATTTCGATTCTGATGAATATTCTATTTTCCTCTTTTTAAAATTGTCATATCCCACTTTCTATTCAAGGCTTTTTCGTATTTGCGTGCTTATCTTTTGCTGACTGACGTTGAAGGGTTCGAAAACCCGAATTAGGCCGGTTCACTCAGTGTTTTCATCCCTAAAATATTTCGATAAAAGAGAACCAAACGTTCTTAAGAACTAAACTAGCAGGTTGTGCTATATTAAGAATGACCATTAACTAGGGTAAGTAAGCTAAACGGGCCAGCAGGCCACTTTCCCCCCCTTTTCCCTCCGTGATTTATCATTTACATCCAAATGGTACCAGGAACCAACAACAGTCGAAGAACGCCAACAGGGACAACCCCGCCACGTTTTTTCCCAACACACAAAGTAACGCCAATGGCAAACACCCTTTTTTTTCATTAAGCACATCCATACTCTTTCCCCAAATTTTCAGAAAATTTCATTAAATATTGCGGCATTCATTGCATTCAACATTTTGTCATTTATATTTCTTGCAGAATGAGGCTGCCATTATTCATGAAACTTGCGGGTATGATGGTTTTGAAGCGTTAGAACTTAAAACATGTTTAAGCTGGCCATTTACTTATCAGAAAAGTTTCTTGTTTCCGTGAATCGAACCACAAATCACTTTAAAAATGTAAATTACCCAATGGAAAACAATTATTTAAATTTTAAATATAAAGATATTCTAGCAACTTTGTTAATTTAATTATGCATTTTTCTACTGGCGTATTGTTTTAAAAAGTTTTTTTTTTTAATGTCTTTTCCCCGTTTTAAATATTAAAAGCCTTTAAAAAGAAACTATTTGCCTTTTTTGAAAAGTGGCTGAACCCTCTCATTATCAATACAGCCCCTGATCTCAAGACCTATACTTTAACCTTTATACTGTTTTTCATTTGTCTTCGTCTTTTTGTGGATAACTTTTGCAAAAATAAATGGTTCATAATTTTTTTTTCATTACAAATGGAAACTTTAAAATTGGTATTTATAACTAAATCAATATTCAAATTTAAATTCCACCAAAAAGCAATTTTTGTATAAAATTCTTGTAAAATTTTCTAACTAAAATCGTTAGTACGAAGCTATAAAAAAATCAAAATGTCCTAGGTATGATTATTATTTCATTAGTGGAAAAAGTAGTATGCTACATTAACCTTCGTTTCTAGGTCACTAAAATTATAAAAAATCGTAGGAATAAAGAAGTGTCACTTGTATAAAAAAAACTGTCAAGAAGTCTTCCACCTGGTATTTTATTGCTTTGTGTTTGATTTCTTGAAAGCCTTAGAAATTTTTTTGTTCAGTTTAGTCACATTTGAACAATTTTTAGTCATAACTTTGAAACTGAACCGTTACTTAGCGAATTCAAAGCTCCGCGCTCAAAAATTCCCGCTAAACAAAAACTTTAGAAAATAAAATAAAAAAAAAAAATCTCGCATCCTTTGAAAAATTGTCCAATGTTTTATAATAAACTTAAGATTTACGTTTTTTCTCGTCGCAGAAAAAGTCAGGTACCCTTATATGAATTGAACATGGCCTTTTTTATTCTAAGGTTAGAATTCTTTTTTCGATTCTCTCTGGGTGAACGATGAATCACATGAATATGTTTGGTCTAAGATGCATGAAATATAGGCGTGTCTGGCGTCGTCCTTGTGAAGCGATTCAGTCATTATACAGTAGGTTTTAAACGTGAGAACTCAGCCAATTAAGTTTTTGTTTGATTGTTTTTTTCATTTGATACCTTTACTTCTTCTGAATAAATATTACTAAATTAATCTAAAATTGAAAAAGAAATAATCATTATTTTAAAGCAGTACCAATAACAGAAAGTATTTAATATTACTGTTTACTGTCAATTTTTTAAATGAAAAATATTAAAACATCTTTTAAATGTCGTGCGAAAATCCCCTAATAAAAATCAAAAACTGTGTCGAAAAAAATTTTATAAACTGGGTACAAATGTTAACTTTGTGAATTTGAGTTTTAAACAGGGCGTAAAAGTAACCTTTTCCCTACCCCTTTAAAAGTACCTACATTACATTTTACATTTTGACGTGTAATAAAATACTCTCAAACGGGTAAATTACACATTAAACTTTAGAAAAATCATTAACTTCCTTTAAAATTATATTAGCAACTTTACAAATATCTTATACTCGTTATAAAACAAAAATGTATGATAAGCTAGTCCGTAAATAAACTTTTTAAAATGGGTTTCGATTTTTAGACAAAATTATGATTTCTTTTTACTATCTGGTTCGCTGTTTGTTGCCAAATAATTTATTTAGAAGGAAAAGAGAAATATATCATTTTTTTTTTTTGAAAATATAAACTTATTTTCTTTAAATTAAAAAGTGGCCTCGTTGTTGTATGTTCACACGCCTGGTCCTAAACTTCGACCCGGGTTTATATACGGGTAAGTACAGGTCTAGATTCACTCAATCATTTATACTTCCGGAGTCGATAAAAGAGTAAAAGAGTACTTATTGTTTGGGAAGTTAATTGAAGGTACATTGTCGAAGTAAAACTTGGCTTATCCATCGCTATGCTAGAACCCTACCTAGGCTACCAAATGGACTCGCCACATGGGCAGTAAGCGAGGATACCACTTAAATTATAATTTTACTTTTAATTGTAAAGCTGGCTTTTTAAAATTTTCAGAAAAGTTTGGCTTAAATAATGATGGCATAAAATTTTTTTTTTTTAAAACAAGTTTAATTTGTTGTTTTAAAATTTATAAATAATATTGGTAACAATGTTATAAAAATTAGATAAATAACATTAGGAATTTTTGGGTGGTATTAATTTCTTTCTATATTAATAATATTCCTCAAGTTAATTTGTAAATTTTTTTAAGAAGTGTTGACCCCATTAGGGCTGTTTTTATGTTAGGTTAGTTTATTTAGTTTTGAATTATCGTCGCACTAGATTTGGGAAGGGCGTTAGAGGCGTATTTTAAACCCAGTCAAGGTTATGGATTAGTATTTTTTGCATTTTTTTTATTTTTACAATATTCTATGGAGCATGTTTGGACCTTTTTCCACGACGACCAGCACCGTTTTTTATTGCCTTTTTTTTCTTTGCATGCCCACGCCCCGGCTTAAAGACCATCTGTGGACTTATGTATAAAGCAAGTTTAAGATTTCTCTTCGTTTTGTTTTTCAATGGGTAAAACTAAAGGAAATTTCCTAAAACAGAGTAATGATGTTTCAGAACAAAATCGGTCGAAGACGAGTGACTTGATCCATTTTTGTCCTGAAACTGGAAGAAAAAAACTTGACAAAAAGAAAAAAAATAAACTCTTCGTTTAGCGAAAAACGTAAGCAAGTCATTATGACTTAAATCGGTTTTCTTCTGAACGAATAATTCTTTCACCACTCTTACCAATCCGTGACCCCAAAGTCCCAAGTGTTCATAAATTTGGGGTTCGTATAAACCCAAAGTCTTCGAATCGGCAATTCCGCGCTTGGGTTTCCCCCCCCCCCCCCCAAAAGGGAATTAGGGATCACTCTCAATTGAGTTGGCAATGCTTATTTTGTACATGCTTCCGTCTCGTTCAGTTAAATTTAACTTTTTACATTAGCTTTTGTATTTTTCCTTACTATTTTTTAAACTTTCGTATTTTTTTGTATAGAATATATTTTAATTGTTCGGTTTTTTTTTTGGTGTTTTTTTTTTTTTGTATTTTTTTTTGTTTTTTTTTTTTTTTTCTTTTTTCTTTTTTGTATTGTTTTCACCTTACGTGTTTCGTTTTAAAACCCTGGCATCGAATACAAGTTCGGTTTAAAATATTGTTTCACTACCAAGAAGAAAAGCTAAAGCTGTAATTTAAATTATTATTATATTCAATGAAAAAACGAAATAAAAAAAACAAAAAGGGACATTATAATTTTAATATTTAAGAATTAGGAAAAACCTGGAACTTACTTTTCACAAAAAACCCTATAAACCTTAAAATTTTTATAAAGTCGAAAGTAAAGAAAAGAAATCTCAAACACAAGAAAACCGGAATGGAAAATACGAGGTTAACAATTAAAATACATATAAATAAAAAAAAATGTATAATATTAATGATCATCGATATTAATGATTTTTTTATTAATGATTTATTATTAATTGTTTTTATTAATTTTTTATTATTATTTTGTTTATTTTAATTGTTTATTTAAAATTTGTTTTTAATTAGTTTTAATATTAATGGTTAACTATTTTTAAGTTTATTGTTAATGTTAATTGATTGATTTTTTTTTAATTAATTAATAAAAAACTAAAAAAACATATGAAAACTGGGTTTAAAAAAAAAAAAACGGAAAACCGGTTTTTTGGCTTTGAAAAACCGGTTTCATGGAAAACCGGTTTTTGGCCTTTGAAAAACCGGTTTCGTGGAAAACCGGTTTTATAAAACCGGTTTTTTAAGGGTCGGTAAAACCGGTTCGGTTTTACCGGCGTTGTAAAAAACCGGTTTTTCAAAAACCGGTTTTTTTCTAAAAAACCGCCATCCCTAAGGTACAATAAAAACATTTAATTTGTTTTCTTTAATCTAAAAAGTGGTAAAATAATTTTTCTTTTAAAAATTCATTCGACAATAATTTTTTGTTTTTTGTAGATATTCGGTATTAAAATATATTTCAGTGTCATTATTATGCCGAATTATTAAATAGTTTTT
Source organism: Oedothorax gibbosus (assembly GCA_019343175.1). NCBI lineage: Eukaryota > Metazoa > Arthropoda > Arachnida > Araneae > Linyphiidae > Oedothorax > Oedothorax gibbosus. The sequence goes on from JAFNEN010002579.1 coordinate 9,397, forward strand.
TTTTAAAAAAATCTGTTAAAATTAAATTGTGTAGTGTAAATTAAGTGTAACGATACAATTTTTTTAAAATAATTTTTTGCTTTGGCATAATGATAGTATCACAAACCCTAATATTAGTGAAACTAAGGATTTAAATGAAATAAAATACAGCTGGAGAAATGCGGCTTAGAATATGTTTTTTTTGTATTGAAATCGAGGCACTTTGGTTTGGAGGCTGGTTATTCGGTCTCACTCGCCTTGAAGAAAGTTAGGTGGGTATTGTGTTTCTCTCATAGGTAAGGTAAGGTAATCGTTTCTGGCTGCCTATTTCTAGCCTCCTTCAGGAGCTTTAACACAGCCAATAACGCCTCGTAATTTAGAACCCTGGTCAAGTGACGAGGTCGACACCTGAGCGGGCACCCATCAGAACTTCGAGCGACATCGTACGGTGACGCCGTCGGAAATTTTGACTCCACAGATTTAACGAGCACGTATATCTCAGTGTACTCGGGCACCCCGGTGATTTTTAGAGTATTTTTTTTCCCAAAAGCACGAATACGTCTATAGTATGGCTAGGATAAGGACAGGACTGAGAACCTTCTCGGTGAGAGGCAACCTAACCTAACCAGAGTCGCTAAGCAGGCGCGCAACCACGGGGGATTTTAGGGTCTAATAGGCTGTAATTGGCTTGGGTTCTTTTGGGAATATGAAATCTCGGCATACTTTAACATCCACAGCGAGCTCAGATTCATTGTAATCTGTGAGTCAAATTTGGTAATGAGAGTCACCTAGATGGCGCCACATAGAAATGGCTCTCAGTTCAGGGGGAAATGCCGAGTCTGCAAAGGCTTGACCGTCAATAATGCAGCCCCATTGGGAAAAAAAAGTAGTTCTAATGGGACTCACCTTGTGAACGTTCTATCTCCAGTAGTGACTTCCAGCTTGAAAGAAAGCCGAAAGGGCCAATCCAAGTCATCGTCGTAAGCCCCTTTAGCCAGTACAGCGTACATACCGACATGTCTGTCCGTTCGGGCCGGGTAAAGCCTCAGCATCATCCGGTACCCGCTGTTGGAGAGGTAGAACATGTCGCTGTCCAGGAAAGATCCCGGATCCGGAGACCGGGTGCGATCAGGGAGGTCCGGCACGCTCCAATCAAATTTGGCCGCCAGATGTCGCTGCGAGAGGGTCAAGGTGGCGAAGCGAGGGGGTCGGATCTCTTCACGGAAAAGGACGACTTTGAGGAGGATTGCGCCGTAGCGGATGAACTTCCTACAAACGGGGTTGGTTCATATTTTTAAGGGCAGGGTAGTAATTCGTGCGAAATAAGGCACATTTTTATGATTTTGTTGTTGTTGATGAAACGGTTAAAATCTATTTATTTAAACCAATGGTACATTAAAGTGTGACATTCGAAGAATATTGTATCCAATTTTCACGAAGAAATATTAAAAAAATAACGATAGCAGCAATTTTTGTCAAGCGTCTCGGAAAAAAGTTGACTTTTTGCGGTGCCCATCATAACTTCAAAATACTGCACCGATACTTTTCAAATTTTGCACACTACTTCTATACATAATTTACGAGGTAACGCTGGAGAGTTTTTTTTTTCAAATTTGTTCATATATTTCATTTTTAACAACAAATTAACCGATTTTTTTCGCTCAAAATCGCGTTTTTCCCTTTAAAGTGTTCCTAAAAACTGAAAACTTTTGAAGAAAAAAACAGCGTTACCTGGGGAAAATCCTTATCTAATGATATAACTTTAATGTTTTGATTTCAGAAAATCTAGCACGGAATTATAATTGGCACCGCAATTCAACTTTTTTCCGAGACGCTTGACAAAAATTGCTGCCATCGCCATATTTTTAGCCTACTTTTCTTTTTTTAATTCGAAAGAATTAAAAAAATGAAAAAGTAGGTATTGACATGCGGTCGATGTCCGTCTGTCCGTCTGTCCGTCTGTCTGTCTGTCCGTCCGTACCCCCCTTCCAAAATCGGTTCTAATCATCGGATCTTAAAAATTCTTTTTTTGTTAGAAAGCTATAACCTCAGATACCCAACTTTCATACTTTTTGTCCGTCTGTCTGTACGTCCGGCCGGACATAAATCTACTATCTGTCGGCGAATTTCCCATTGAATTAGCATTGAAATTCAATTTTGAGTCATTTAAATCACTGTAGGTATTGAAATGCGGTCGATGTCCATCTGTCTGTCTGTCCATCTGTCTGTCTGTTCGTATGTCTGTCTGTTCGTATGTCTGTCCGCCTGTCTGTCCGTTTGTCTGTCTGTCTGTACCCCCCTTCCAAAATCGGTTCTAATCATCGGATCTTAAAAATTCTTTTTTTGTTAGAAAGCTATGACCTCAGATACCCAACTTTCATACTTTTTGTCCGTCTGTCTGTACGTCCGGACGGACATAAATCTACTATCTGTCGGCGAATTTCCCATTGAATTAGCATTGAAATTCAATTTTGAGTCATTTAAATCACTGTAGGTATTGAAATGCAGTTGATGTCCATCTGTCTGTCTGTCCATCTGTCTGTCTGTTCGTATGTCTGTCTGTTCGTATGTCTGTCCGCCTGTCTGTAAGCCTGTCTGTCCGTTTGTCTGTCTGTCTGTACCCCCCTTCCAAAATCGGTTCTAATCATCGGATCTTAAAAATTCTTTTTTTGTTAGAAAGCTATGACCTCAGATACCCAACTTTCATACTTTTTGTCCGTCTGTCTGTACGTCCGGACGGACATAAATCTACTATCTGTCGGCGAATTTCCCATTGAATTAGCATTGAAATTCAATTTTGAGTCATTTAAATCACTGTAGGTATTGAAATGCGGTTGATGTCCAACTGTCTGTCTGTCCATCTGTCTGTCTGTTCGTATGTCTGTCTGTTCGTATGTCTGTCCGTCTGTCTGTCCGCCTGTCTGTCCGTTTGTCTGTCTGTCTGTACCCCCCTTCCAAAATCGGTTCTAATCATCGGATCTTAAAAATTCTTTTTTTGTTAGAAAGCTATGACCTCTGATACCCAACTTTCATACTTTTTGTCCGTCTGTCTGTACGTCCGGACGGACATAATCTACTATCTGTCGGCGAATTTCCCATTGAATTAGCATTGAAATTCAATTTTGAGTCATTTAATCACTGTTGCCAAATCAACAATGGCATGAGAAACTTTATTTAAACATATTTGAAGCAAAATATATTTTCATGAATCAGTTTGGAATGACGTCATAAAATGTAGAACAATTTGATTCTTTGATTATTCATTAATTATCTACCAAGAAAGCGGCAAGGCATACTTTTGCATGCAATTATGCTTAGTTTTTAATTTACATTTCTTGTTTTTTAATGCAGTTCGGAGTAGTTTCATTACTTTTGTTATTAATAAATTTTATTCTTCGAACTACAAATAAATCACGAGCAGATGATAAATAATATTTAATTAATTTGCGAACGAATATTAAGGAAAATAGTTGATTTTGGCTTTTAGAAGTTTAAATTATAGCTGGGTGCTGTGTTTCGATTTTTTTCTAATGTGTATAAATCTAGTGTAGAAACGGCTGTTGATGATATTTACTTTAGAAACCTAGTTTTTTTCCCCGATTAGAACTTCAGTAAGTATTTAAGTAACAGGAAAGTAGGCTATTTTAGTTCTTTATGAACTTCTTGTTTAATATTTCTTCGTGAAAATTGGATACAATATTCTTCGAATGTCACACTTTTATGTACTATTGGTTTAAATAAATATATTTTGACTGTTTTGTCCAAAAAAAACAACATAAAAATTTGCCTTATTTCACACGAATCGACCCTACCCTACCCTTAATGTTCCTTTGTCATTTCGGAAATGACAAAGGAACGAGGATATTCGTAAACAAGCATTGATCATTGTAATTTGAAATGTAACCATCATCTAACATTGGTAGGGTGCTGAAGGCCTTGTGCTCACATAAGCTACTGCACCCCTTCCTGTCTCCCAGGTTATAACGTAGAAGCACACCACAACTACCAACATTGGTCCAAATTACAGAAGCATTTTTCTAAGCTTTTAATTGAGATATCTGAATGCCATGAATATATGAAGAGTACAGTTGAAAAACCTCTTAATTTCGTAGAAAACTTTCCTCATCAGGCATCTTTGGCGATGATAGCGAGTAATCGCCTAAACTGGTGTAAGGAAACCAGTTTCTCACTTTCTTGTGCATCTTCTATCACTGCAACCCTGAAATTCAGTTCCGCGTTTTATTCAAAAGACTGTTCATTATCATGTTAAGCTTTAAAAATAAAGTACGATTGATTGAAAATCATGAATTTTTCTAAAACAATTGAGAGAAATTTTAAGATTTGCAAATTAATTGAAACGTCCTAAACCACGACTTTTCTACCTATCGAGATTCACGCGATGCACGATTCCAACGCTTGGACCAAGCGAAGAAGAAAGAGAGAAACCGGTTTCCTGCCGCCAAGCAGACACAATTACGGGACGTCTCCTAATAAATCAAGCGGTTCTTCCTCTGTACTCATGATATATTAATCCCTTAACAACGATTGGCATAAAAAATTAGCTGTGCGAAAATTCCCTTTCTACCTAAGTTTATCTAAACAAACTAAAATATAAGACAAAGGAAGACCATAGTGAAAAACAATTTATGTAAGACTAATTAAATTACATGGAATAAAAAACACCCTTTAACTTATCGTTTTTATTCAGAAATGTTGGTGTTAATGGTATTTACAAAGTAGTCGTTAATGGGTTTAGTACAATGAATCGTTTTGTTCTAAAGGTTAGTCAAGAACATATAATTTTGCTGTAATATCAATTCACTGCAGAATACTACCATGGGCAGATAAACTGCAGTATCCAGGCTAATTACTGGGACCATTATTGCAAGCACTTAATAACTATAAGGTTTAAAAACGAAGTCTGGAAGAATGATAACTTCAGAGCAAACATGGTCTAGTTAATTGTGGTGGTTACTGCTTTTACCTGCCCATGACAGTAAGGTTAATTGGAATGCAGTTTGAAATATCTTTGCTTTGAAGACAATGATGTATGGAGTTGATACGGGATTGCATAATGTTCCTTTTGTGAAACATAATGCAGCAAAGCATTGCGATGTGTGTGGAGATGTCGCCAGAAGTCCAGTTGAGTGGCAGCTCAGGTGTCGACTTCGGCACTTGACCGCGGTTCTGAATTATGAGCCATAATTTGCTGTGTTAAAGCTTCTTGAAGGCTAGAAATAGACAGCAGAAGCGTTCAACTTAACGTCACCTTATTCTATAGACCCGGATGGCGTAGTGGGTTTGATCGCAGCCCATTACGTTAACAGTCCGGGCTCAGATGTCGTTTCTTCACTTGACCGCGGTTCTAAATTTTGAGCCATAATGGGTTGTGTTAAAGTTCCTGAAGGAGGCCAGAAACAGACAGCCGGAAACGATTGAATTTGCAAATTACCTGTTATAGAGCTGCTCAGTCAAGACCACCCGCTTAAGCATGTGAGAACTTTTTAAGTGATGTGATGTTAGTGCAGCGGGTCAATGTATCTTTCCGTATTTGAAAGAAGTTTTTTCTGCAATGTTGTTTTTCGTAGTGTTTTCCTCCCCTGGTATGCGGAGGTAGTAGGTCCCTGTTAAAGGAGGTTAGAAACAGACAGCCGAAATGATTGAATTTCCACATTACCTGTTATAGAGCTGCTCAGTCAAGACCACCCGCTTAAGCATGTGAGAACTTTTTAAGTGATGTGATGTTAGTGCAGCGGGTCAACCCAGATAGCAATTTTCATTTGCAACAAACTTGCATCAAACTTACAATGCAAGTCTGCACACTTGCAGCAAGTGTGCAAAGCAAGCCTGCAAGTTTGAAGCAAACCTGTTTCAAACTTCCTAGTTGACACAATTCACACTTGCTGCAAGTTTGCAATGTAAGTTTGAAGCAAACTTACGAATCAAACCTGCAAACTTGCAATAAACTTGTTGCAAATGTTTATTTCCCTTGATTTAAACTTGTTGCAAACTTGAAATGCAAACATAGCTGTGATTGACAGTAGGGGGGTACTTCGGAGGGAGGAAAGGGTGGGGGGGGTCGTTGTAGTGGGGTATGGGGGGGGGGGGTTCTTCGTAATGGGGGTCAACGGGGGGAGGGGGTTCGTCGTAAGGGAGGGGGATGTCGGATGGGGGTTCATAGAATTGCCTATCCGTTTGATATTGTTTGTTTTGTTTTAAAAAAATTGAAAAATGTTCATTATTATAAAAAGTCATACAAAAGAAAGTTTAAACAACGCATATTATTTAGGGTAAGAAA
>JAFNEN010002580.1:0-14873 GCA_019343175.1 Oedothorax gibbosus
AAAAAAAAAATTTTTTCCCCCAAAAAAAAAAAAAAAAAAAAATAAAGAAAAATTTTAAAATTACATAAAAAATTTTTTTAAAAAAAGACAATTATTTTTTTTTCCCCAAATAATACAAAAAAGGGGGAAAAAAAAAAAAAAAATTAATTTTTTTTTTCCAAAATTTTTTAAAATTTAAAAAAATTTTAAAAAAGAATTACCTTTTTAATTTTTTGGGAAAAAAAAAAAATCATAACAAAAAAAAATCAACCTTAAATTTTTGTAAAATTTTTTTCCATTTTAATTTTTAAATTTTTCCCCCGGTTTCATCAATTTGAAAAAACCAAAAATACCCTTAAAATTTTAAACCCCAAATTTTAAAAAAATTCAATCTTTTAATTTTTAAGGGGGTTTTTTTTTTTTTTTTGGATTTACGTAAAAAAAACCCCCAGGGGAAAAAAAACCCAAAAAGAATTAAAAAAAAAAAACAAAAACCCCCATTAAAAAAAATTTTTTTTTTTTCATTACACCCCCCCCAAAATGGGGGGCCCCCCCCATTAAATTTTTTTTTTTTTTCCCCCCCCATAAAGGTTAAAAACCCTGCCCCAAAATTTTTTTAAACCCAACAAAAACCCCCACCAAATTCCCGGCCCTTTTTTTTAAAAAAAATAAACCTCCCAAAAAGGCCCCAAAGGCAACAAAAAAGCTTTTTTCCCCCGGGAAACCAAAAAAATTTTGGGCCCAAAAGAAAAGTTTTTTTTTTTTTTAATAGTTTTTGGGTTAAAAAAAAACCCCTTTCCCCCAATTTTTAAAGGGAAATTTAAAATTTAAAAACCTTTAAAAAATTCCCAAAAAAGAAAAGAATTTGGGAACACAGTAAAATTTTTGCGAAAATGGAAAAATTTTTTTTTAAAATTTTTTGTTTGGGTTTTAAAAAAAAAAATGAAAAACCCCCAAAAAGGGAAAAAACCCTTTTTTTTTTTTTTTTAAATTTTTGCAAAATTTGAAAAAAAAACCCCTGGTAAAATTTAAAATTTGGTTTTTTTAAAAATATAAAATAAAAAAAAAATTATAATTTTTTCCCCTTTTTTTTTTAAAAATCCGAAAAATTTTTTACTTTTTTTTTAAAACTTTTTTTAAAAGCTATTTTTTTTCCAAAAAAATTTTTAAAAAGCAAAAATGCTAAAAACCCCCGGAAAAAAAATTTTTCCCCTTTTTGGAAAAAAATTTTTGGGGGGGCCCTGAAACCTTTTTTTTAAACAAATTTTTTTTTTTTTCCCCCCATTGCATTTTTTAAATTTTTTTTCGCAAAAAAATTTTTTTTTATTTTTTTTTTTTTCCCACAAAATTTTTTTTTTTAAAAAGGGGGAAAAAATAATTTTTTTTTTTTTAAAAAAAAAAAAACCAAAATTTTAAAAAACTTTTAAAAACCCCTTTTTGGCCCCCCAAAAAATTTTTTTTTTTTAAAAAATTTTTTTTTTTAAAAATTTTTTTTTTTTTCCCTTTTTTTTTTTTTTTTTTTTTTTAGACTTGAAAAAAACAGAAAGGGGGGGCCCCTTTTTTTTAAACCAAAAAAATTTAGAAAAAAATTTTTTTTTTAATTTTTTTTTAAATTTTCCCCGTTGTTTTTTTTTTCCCCCATGCCCCCGCCCAAATGGTTTTTTTTTTTAAACAAACAAATTTTACAAAATGGGGTTTGCCCCCCCAGAAAAAAAAAATTTCGAAAAATAAACATTTTTTAATTGGGGAAACCCCCTTTTTTTGAAAAAAAATATATATGGTTTTTTAAAAACAACCTTTTTTTGAATTTCCGGGAAAAATTTAAACGTTTTTTTTCCCTTGGTTTTTTTTTTTTTTTTTTTCCCCCTTTTTTGAAAAAACAAACAAAACCCCCCGTTTTTTTTTTAATTAGATTTTTTTTAACACATCCCCTAAAAATTTTAAAACCCCTTTTGGTTAAAAAATTTAAAAATGGTTTTTTTTTTCCCCCTTTTGCCCCCAAACCGATTTTTTTGGGAAAAAAAATTTTTTATTAAAACAAATTTTTTCGGGAAATTTTTTTTGCCCCCAGGGAGTAGGAAACCCCCAAAAACCCCAGTTTTTTTCTTTAAAAAAATTTTTTTTTTTGGGGTTTTTAAGAAAAAAACCCTTAAATGCCTGAAAAAATTTTTTTTTTTTTTTATGTTTTTTTTTTTCCAAAAAATTTTTTTTTTTTTTTTAGGGGGCCCTTTTTTTTTTTTTAAAAAAAATTTTTTTCCTTTTCCCCCCTGAAAACCCCTTTTTTTTTTTTTTTTTTAAAAAACTTTCGCTTTTTTCAACAACTAAATATTTATATTAAATTTATGAAGGTGGGTTTTTTTTTTTTTGTTTTATTTTTTAATCATATAAAATTAAACCCTTTGGTTTTGTGAACATTAAGTTGCCAAACCTTTAAACTTTCCTTGGATTGGGTAAAAAAATATTGTTTTTTAAGTTAAAATACCTTTGGCATTTTTTTTATAGATGAAATACCCCCTATAATGATTTGGAAAGGTTTTGAAAATGGAATTTTTTAGACAGGTAGGGGCCCTTTAATGGGAACAGGGGGCCTCAAAAGCATATGAAAATAACTTTTTTTTTTTTTTAACCAATTATGTTTTTTCCCTCCCACTACAGCAATTTGGTTAAACGTTTTTGTTTTTTTTTTTTTTAGAACTTTTAATCATTTTTTAGAATCCCAAAGATTTAAGCCCCTATAAAAAATCAATGTTTTTTTAAGTTGGAGGAGGAAAGATTTGTTTTTTTTGGTTTTTGGGAAGAATTCCCCAAAGTTTTAGTTTTAAAACAAGTTTGTAAAAATAAATTTTTTTTTCACTTTTTGGGCAGTTTTTAAAATAAAACTTTTTCTATAATTTAAAACTATAGTTTTTTAGGTAAAATGAAAAACATTATCAGAGATTTTAAGATATTTTAATATGATTTCCCAAATAACCTTGGTGTGAAAAAATAACCACGTGCTTTTTTTTTCTTGTGGTCCCCCGGAAAAATCATTTATAAAAAAAAAACCCTGTGGAAGCAAAAATGGGACACCGAATAAAACCCTATTTTTTGGTTTTTTTGGTTCTCTTTGAAATGTATCCCTTGGGTATAAAATCTTTCTAATATCCCCTTATGCAGTAAAGTTTTTGTCAAAACTGTTTTTTTTTTTTGAAAATTTTTTAGTTTTAATCTTTTTTTTGAACTTTTTTTTCGTCCGTAAAAAAAGTGAAAGTTTTTTTTTTTTCCAAGGTATCTTTTATTTGATGAAAATATGTTTTTTTTCCCCCACCTTGCCAAATTTTCCATTTAACTACAATCCTGAAACAGAGGTTGAATAAAAGATAAATAAAAATTTTTTTGTTTTGTTGGTAGAAAATTTTTCCTAAAAAGCAACTATTGTTTTTTTATTCCCCGTTTGGGATTGAATTTTTTTTCTTGAAAATAGAAAGCCTTATGAACTCCCGGGTAAAGCTATTTAACATAAAAGACGGTCCCCCCCCCACCTTTTTTTAAATTCCCCACGTAACTCTGGATAAAAAAAAAGGAGTAAGCCCGTTGGGGATAAAATTTGTTTAGAAGAAAAATTTTTTTAGTTTTAAAAAGTGAAGGATTTGTTAAGTTTAGAAAAAACCTAATCCCCTTTGTTTCCAGTGATTGTTCCAAACAAAATTTATGGGGAGCTCCCCTTCCGATTTTTTTGGAGTACTAACTTTTGGGGATATTTTTCACTTTTGCCAATGGGAAATAATTGGTTTTTAAAAAGAAAAATAAAATTTGTTCGTTTTAATTTACAATTTTTATGTAAAAAAACTTTGACCGTTTTGCTTTAAAAAATTTTTTATTTTTCTGGCCAATTTTTTTTTCCCCCCCCTGGTTATTTTTTTTACCTTTTTTTTGAATCGTTAATTAAGGCAACACATTTATCATGTTCCCCATTGCCCTTTTGCAAACCCTGGGTCCCCATTAGACCCCCCAACAATATAGGGGAACCTAATGGGAAAAACATTTTTAACAAGTTTTGTTTTAAAATGCTCCCCAGCAACCTAAAAATATAATTTTTAATGTTTTTTTAAACATAATGTTTTCCCCCCCCCCCCCGAAATGGACCTTTTTTTTTAATTAAAACAAAATGTTTCCCATTGTTTTTTTTTAATGAAAGCTTGTAAAAAAAAGAAAATTTAAAAATTCCCTTTGTGATTTTTTTTGCTGAAATACAGAATTTTCCCTCCTCAACCTCCTTCCCCCCTAAAATCTCAATTTTTAAAATTTACACTAAATTTTAGTGGGGGAAATATTTTTTTTTTCTAATAACGATTTCCCCCAGGGGTTTTCAAAAGTTTTTAAAGTTTTTTTTTTTTCTAGTTTTTTTGGTTGCCTTATAAAAACAAAAAAAATATTCCCCCTATTCCTAAAATAAACAAAAAATTTTAGATATTTTTTTTATTTCATGGAAAACGTTTTTGAGACAGTGGAGGGTAATCATGAAAGTTTTTTTAAAATTTTTTCCCCCATTTAAGTTTCAAAGTGCCCTGATATTTTTGTCCCAGAGGATTTTTTTTTTGAAAAAAATTTCCAACGTTTATTTTTTTTTATAGGTGCAGAACACCCTTCCACGCAATTTACAGCTTTATTTTCCTATTAACAACCAAGTTTTTTTTTTTTTATTAAAGGTTTTACGAAAAATTTTTGCCTTGAATTCCCCCCCCCCCCATCATAAAACCTACAGCAACAATAAATTTCTTCCCCTTTTCCAATCCCAAATTTTTTCTCTCAAACCGCAACCCCATGGAATAAACACAACTTGACGCTAGCCATCAGAAAATTTGCCCTTTACAAACCTTTTAACCTTAACAGTTTTTTTTTTTTTAATTTCCTTTTTTTCCCCTCAAGAGCTTTGGTTTTGTTTCCTTGTTTCCATAGTTAATTTTTTTTTTTTTTTTTTTAAATATAAACTAGTTTTTTTTTTTTTGAAAAAAATTTGTTTTTTTGTTAAAATATAATTTTAACAACTTTTTGTTTTAAATGTAAAAAAATACCCTGAAATACTTTTTTTTTTTAACAACAACAAGTCCCTTAATTTTTTTAAAGCAATTTGGTTTTTATCCTCTTTCCCCTTGTTTTTCCAAAATTAAGTTTAGTTGTTTGTTTTTTTTTTTTTTTTTTTAATTTTCATTACTTTTTTTTCCCAATTAAATTTTAGTTTGTTTTTTTTTTTATGTGGGAACTAACAAATAACCAAAATTAGGTAATTAATTTTTTTTAAAAAATAAATTTTGTTTTTAAAAAACTTTAAATCGTTTTCATATTTTATTTTACCTTTTCCCATCAAAACCATTGAAACTCCCTATATCCACCATGTGAAACCTGTTAAAATTTCATCTTAAAACTATTTATTTTTTTTCACATTTATTTTTATAATAGTATACCCCTAAAAACGACCCAAGGGAAGGAATTTATAACCAAAGCGCTTTAATATGAGAAAAGATAATGACAAAAAAAAAGAGAAATTTTTTTTTGGGGCAAAGCGAGATTTAAGAAAAATTTTTTTTGTGAAGACCCTAAGCAGTGGTGGAAAAGTTTTTTTTTTTATTTAATAAAGTGGGAATTTTTTTTTTTTTATAAAAAAATTGAAAACATTTTTTTTCCCCTAGAAAAATCTATTTTTTCCACAGGCCTAAAAAATATTTAATTTTAATGATTTTTTTTTAAGGCCCTAGAACACGTTTTTTTTTTTTTTTTTTACCCGTTTTATCCTACTAAAGACAATAATTTTTGGGAAAACCTCGAAACGTTGAATGAATAATTTGTAAATTTTTTTTTCATCCTCCAGGTAAGACCTTTGTTTGTCCCCCTTTTTTTTTGCAAATTGGTTTTTTTCTTAAAAATTTTAAAAAAAATGTGGGCTCGCGCAGCCTGAAAATACTTTGTAATTTTCTTTAACCGTTAAAAAATTGATTATTTGAATTGCCTTTTTCCAAATAGCTATATTTTTTTTTTTCCACGGGGCTGCCTTTTTTGGAGGCTAAGCCTTTTTTTTTGCAGACTCGGCCATATTCCAACCAGAACTGAGAGGTTTTTTTTTTTTTTTTTTTTTTTGTGGGCACCCATCCGAGGCGTCTCTCGCTTAACTAAATTCCGATCCTGAAAAAAAAAACCGTCGATTACATGACCCTGGGCTTTCTTTGTGGATGTTTAAAGTAAAAAAGCCGGAGAGTTTGATTTTTTCGAAATAGCAAAAAACCCCAGCCCAAATGGGTTTTAAAACTCCAAGGAGATCTTTTACTGTTTGCCCACACATAAATCTATGACCATGCGTAACTCCCCGAATTTTTTTTCCCATCCAAGAAAATCGGACGACCTCAGGCCCCACCCGGGGTTTACGGAACCCGCAAAAAAACTTTAAGGCTTTTACGAGACACGTTTTAAATACCTCCTTTCACCGATTACGTTTTTAACTAAAGTGAAGACCAAATAAAATGACAAACCAAAAACCCTAAAAAAAACCGTAACTATGATTTGGAATAAAACAGTAAGAAACACTAGGCCTTTTGGTGGGTTGTTCCCCCCCCATTGGGATTCAATTTTTTAAATTTCCCATCCTTGCGCCCAAAGCCTAGCTGTTTTTCCTTTTTTTTTAAACGAACCAACATCCCTCGCCCCACTTATCTCCTCATCCTTTTTTTTTGGCTACGCGACTAAAATTAAAGCGTGAAAAACATTTTTTTTTTTTTTAATTTTCCAGAAAAAACAACTACTCCCGAGAACAAAACCTGTCCCCGGATTTACGGAAAAGGAAAGACAGCCTACCAAGTTCCCTTGCCAATTTTTAGCCGAAATTTTTTTCGGGGCCCCAAACCTGCCAATCCTTTAGTGGGAAACCGGAAAGAATAAAACCACCCTCTTTGTTTTAATGTTCCCCCGCGCAAGCACCATTTCCCGCTTCCCCTTTATAACCAGCGATTAAAACGGACTTTGATACCGGAAATCCTCCCCCACAATAAATGGGCCAGCGAAATTCACTATTTCCAGGATCCGTTAAAAATTTCAAAAACCGTACGAAAACCCCCACCCCTTTACCTGAGGAAGTTCCCTGGTTTTTTTTTTTTTACGGGGGTTTTTTTTTTTTCCTTTTCGCCCCCCAATTCCATTTTAATTCCCCCCCGCAAATCAATCACCCTCACATAAAATCCCCCGCAAATTTTTTGCAATACCTCCACTATAAAATACAGGCCAAATTTGTTTTTTGCCGACATTTTTTTTAAACGCCCCGCAATTTTCAGCCTGGTAATTTTTTGATTTTTAGATTGGGTGGTGTAAAGATGAATTTTTTTTTTTTTTAACCCTTACTTTGTTTTTATAAGTTCCTTAAGTTTTGCGCATGCCGCCCCCCAACGCCCCCGTGGGACCCTTGAAAAAGAAAATCCAGTTGTTTTCTTCTTTTACAAAAATTAATTTTTTACGTGGGTTAAAACACTTTTTTTTAATGATTATACTCATAAAAGTTTTTATACTCCTCCTGTTTTTAACAAAGAAAACCTTTTATTTAAATCAGATGTCACAGAAATTGGATCCCAGATTCCTTCCTAAGGCAAATTTTTTTTTCCTTCCCTCACGTTTTTAATTCAAACACGGGTTTGGGGGGCTTTGCTGCCTGCAATTCTTACACCTACAATTTTTGTTTCCTGGAATTTTTTCCCAGCTTAATTGTCCCCCCAGTTTTTTTTTTGTTAATTTTCCCGGATTTTGGTAAGAAAGAAAACACCAACCCAAAGGGTTCCCACGAAACCAAGGCCCACTTACGTTATACAGAAAGTAACTTTTCAGGAAGGTGCTGTTGAAAATTGGCCGTTTTTTTTTACACAGTGGCAAAAGTAAAACTATTCCTACAAAAAAAAAAAAAAACATTTTTGTTTTTTATACAATCGAAATCCTTGTTTTTTTTAATTGGATAATATTTGTACAATAAATAATATTTAACTTACTGGTTTGTTTTGATTTTTTTGGGGTTTTTTTTTTCGGGGACCGTATTTTTTTCTCCAAGCCATTCCATTTCCTGAAAAATTTCCCTTTCTATTTCGATTTGGTTGATCCCCTAATTAAAGCCTCTTTGGGTTTTTCCCAACGGTGTGAAACCATGTTTTTATTTAACTAGTGAGAAAAAAAATTATAAATTTAGTTTTTTTTATTAATTTTCCCTAAATGCCCACTTTTCCAAGGATTCCCTTTAAACCAGCCCCGCAATTACCTGTAAAAAAATAACTGGCGGTACTGAAGTGTTTTTTTAGTACCCCCTGGCCATTTTTTAATTTTTAAAAATTTTTCCTTGCTTCGGAAAAACATTATTTTGGGGTTTTGTTCAACCAAGCAAAATCCTTGTTTTTCATAAATTTTTCCATGGGGTTTTCTGGAACGAATCATTTTTTTTTTTTTTTTTTTTGTGGTAAAACATTTTACACGGACAATCGCTTGCTTTAAACATGTTTAAAAATTAAGTAAGCAAAATTTTGAATGCAGTTGGGCGGGAAAAATCCGAAATTTTTGGCCGAAAAAATAAACCCCCCGTTAACTAGAAGTTCCCCCCCTACCCCTAACTCCCTTTTTTATTCCGTTCCCCTCCTTTTTTAAAGACTCCCTTTTTTTACGAAATCCAAAAAGCTTGACGCCGCCAAACAAGGGAATGGCAGGGGAGAACCTACAGGGGAAGATGAGAACCCTTTTTAGAGCCCAGATTGTTTTTTGGAACCCCCAGACCGACCGCCCTTTTTTTTCCCCGTCCTAATTACCCCTTTTTTTCGGTGGGTTTAAATTAGAAGATTTAGAGTTTGGTTTTTTGTTTTTTTTTTCGGACCGTAAAAAAAGGTTTCCCCTTGGGATAAGTTTTTGGGGAAGAATTGGGTCCCCCATGCCCTCCGGGGTCCCCCCCCATGGTATAAAAATCAAAGATCAAAACTAGTTTTTTTAGTGGAATGTGGAAGAGATTTTGCGAATTTTTTCCAACGGTCTGTGAGAGTTTTTACAAAATGTTTGTTTTTTGGTTTGTGTGTTCATTGGTTTTAATACGTTTTGAAGGTTTTTTGTTTTTTTTAAATTTCCGTGTCTAATCATTTGAGCAGTTATTTTTTCGTTTTAGATTTACTTTATACCGTTTTGCCCCTAATTTCCACGGTTTGACCCGGGACCCTTAAAAGAATTTTTTAAGAAATCCGCACTTTGGAAGACGAAACACCCTGAAACCTACGTAATTTAAAAATCTCTTAATTAACTGAGTGGTAATTGAAAAGTTCGCCCCCGGGTGGTTGGTTTCAATACCCCTAGTTTTTAGTTTTTTCTTTTTTAAATTGGAGGATGCAGTTAAATAATCAGGATCATTAAGTACATGCCCCTTTTAAAACCTATCCCCCTATAGTTGGATTTGCTAAAAAATTTTTACGTAAGATTATTTTTTTTTATTGCCGAATATAATAAACCCCTATTCAGTATTTAAATCGGAGTAAAAAAAGTTTCCCCCAGCCCCAACCACTTTAAACCTTTAATAAAGAAATTTTGAGAGCCCCTTTAAGTGGAAACAACCCCGGGGCCTAAGTGGGGACAATTTTTGAAAAAATTGAGAGTTTTTTTTGTGGTCCAATAAAACATCTTTTTCCCTAAATTTTTTCTTTTTAAAGAAACAAAAACCCTTGCCCCCCTTTAAATCATAAATTTTTTAAGGTTGTTTAAATAAATATTTTGTGTTTTGTTTACGGTTTTTTTTTTTTCCCAAGTTGACCGTTTTTTGCACACAGGATTCTGAAAGTTTTTTTTTGTTGCCAAAAAACTAAAACCTTTTTGTTAAGCTGATTTTCCTCCGTTTTTTTTGTTTCAACTTTTTTTTTTTGTTCCCACTTAAGCAAACGTTTTTTTTTTCCCTTTTTCCAGTAGGCCTTCTTTTTTTCATTTAAAAATAATTGTAAACATTTTCCCAAGAAAAAGTTTGTTCCTAATTATAAACAAAAAAAAAGCCCGCTTTTTTTTAACAAAGCCCAGCCCTTTGGACCGAATGAAAAAATTTTCCTTTTTTTTCTAAGTTATTTTTTTAAACAGTTTTTTAGTCCCGATTAAATAATAGGTTATTATATGTTATATGGACTCCACATTACACCTTTCCCAAAAGGGGGTTTTTTGCCAATAAATTTTGAAACTCCAAAATTACAAGGATTTTTAATAGTGCCAATATTTTTAAAAGTAGATTTTTTTATTTTAATCCAATCAGACAAAATAATGGTTTTTTGTTTTTCAACCGAAATTTGCTCACATTTTCGGCCACATGTAATCAACGCTTAAAATATTCATTTTTTCAAAAGGTTTTTGCTCGTTTTTTTCGATAGTCCCCCCCCCCGGTCCCCATCACTTTTGGGCTAGTTTGTTCAGTGGAGTGAATTATACTTGAATGCCGTTTTAAACGCGAAGGTAAAGGAAATAACTTTATTTAACAATTTTTGCTTAAAAGTCTATTAAATAGGTGAGAATTTTTGATGAAATTTGGGAAAAAATTCCACTTTTTTTTTGCTAAACGATGCCAGTACCGGAAATACAAAATTTTTTTAAATGGAAAATTAGCAAACGCAAAATCCAAAGATTACATAGAAATTTTTGTTTTTTTAGAGTAAAATTTTTTTTTCTCCCACCTTTGTTTTTGGTAAAAGCATATTTTTAAATTTCAAATTTTTTTCTGTTCGAAAGATTTCTAACCCTTTTTTAAACACTGTGGCAGCCCCCCGTAAAATTTTCCCCATTGAAGTCAACAATAATCCCTCTTTTGTTTGCAGGATAATTTGTATTTGATTTTAACATGCCTTTTAATTTAAATTGTTTTTTTTACACAAATTTAAAAAACCAAAAAACAATTAATGTTTTTTTTTTTAAAAATAACAAATTTTTTATTAGCCCAGCCCCTCAATATGCCTTGGGGGTTTTGTTTTACAAAAAAAATGTTTTTCCCCCCCCCCCCCCCACATGCCCGAGAAATTTTTATTTTTAGAATTAGAAAAAAAACCTTGCAAACGTTTTTTTTAAAAATTTAATTTTTCAATTTGCACAAACCCCCTTCCCCTTTGACCACCAATTATAAAAATCCAAAACAAAATTAACAAAAAATAAAAGTTTTTTTTTTTTAAAATAAGTAAACAATTAGTAAAAAAAAAGAGAATCCCCCCCTTAACAAGTCCCACTGATGTTGGGAACTTAACCTTTTTTTTCCCCTTGAAAAACGGAAAACCCTTAATTAGAAACTATTAATTTAAATCTTGGGGGTTAAAGATTAAAATGTTTGGGGGGGTTATTAAAAACTATCGATTGAAAAAAGCCTTTCGGAAAATAATTTCACACCCATCGTGTTTTACCCTCCAGAACGTATGAAGTGGAATTTGGTTTTTTTTTTATAAATAAACAAGTCCCCCAAAAAAGCAACTCTAAATTTATGAAAAAAATTCCCGTAAGTTAAATTACGACAAAATTCTGCTTGTTTTTTTTTTTTTTTGAAATGGCAAAAAAGAACCCTTTGTAACAAAGGTAAAAATTGAACCCTTTTACCTGAGGTTGTTTTTTTTGGATTAAATTAAAATTTCCCATATTAAATTTTTTTCTGTGGTTAAAAATTTGTTTTAAAACTTTTTTTTAATTAGCCTTTTAAATAAAGATACCTTTTTTTTAAAATAATTCTTACAACCCATTCCCTTAACCCTCTTGGTTAACAAAACGTTTTGCTGTTTGGAAGAAATTAGAACCCTTTAATGAAAATTTTTAAAATGAACTTATTCTGTAGCAATTTTAAATCCAGGTATTGCCCTTAAGAAGTAGCCCTTAAATTTGGGCCTAAACATATTTTTTTTTCCCCCCTTTGTTTATAGTTTAAATAAGTTACCTTTTTTTATAATTAAAGTCAGAAGTCCCCTTATAGGTTTAAATTTTTTTTTCCCAACGGTAAATTTTCCCATACCAACAAGTGAATTTTAAAAAATATTTTTTTTTTAATTTCCCAGTTTGAAACCTTTTTTTTTTTTAAATAATGTGATAATTTTTTTAGAAAATTTTTTTTTGAACTATTATACAATTTTTTACATAAAAAACTAATTATTTGTTTTTTTTTTTTTTTTTTTTTCGCCCCTCTGGTTGGGCAAACAACCTGAACAGTTTTGTTTCAAGTTGGCCCTTGCTGTTTTTTTTTTTGAAAAAGAATTTGTGGGTTATGGTTTTTTTTTTTTTTTTTTACCCATCCATTTTGGAAATTTCCTTTGAATTTTTTACAGTTTTTTTTACAGTATTTAGTTTTTTTTTTGTTGTCATCAATTTTTTTTGTTTAAAATATTAATACACTATAAATGAAAAACGTTTATCTTGAAACACCATTTTTTTTTTATCGGGGGCAAAAAATTTTATAAATTAAAAAGTTTTTACTTTTTAATTTAAGAAAAGAAATAAGCAAATCCCCCTAATTTTTTTGGGCTGTAGTGTAAAAAAGTCACGAAAAGTATAAAAAAATTTCCTATAACCTTTTTTTTAAAAGTTAAGGCCCCTTTTTTGCTTCCAAATTTTTTTAAAGATTATTTTTTTTCTTGTTTTTCCTAATATTTAACCTTTTGGTGGGTAAAAATTCCACACCTGTTAAATGTTTTTTAAAATAAAAAAAAAAAGCATTTTTGTTTTCCCTCCTATTTTATTAAAACATTTTGTTAACTATTTTTAAAGTGTAATTCCCCCACAACCGTAAGTAAAAAATATTCGTCCCCCACAGGCTTCCTGTTTTTGAAAATTTTTATAATATTATAGATTTTAGCTATAAAATATTTTAGATTTTCCTTTATTTTAAATAAATTTTTTTTTTATTTTTAAGAATGGCTAAAAATCCCACAGTTTTTTTTTTAAAAAAAAAAAAAAACGAGCAACAGGGACGACTCTTTTTAAAAGCATGTGGAAATTTTTCCAAACCTTTTAAAAAGAAAAGGAAGGCAAAACGACCTTTTACGGAAAAAACCAACCAACTTTTAAAAAACTAAAAATACACCATCGTCTTAATAGCAAAGGTGCCAACCGTTAGACCAACATTGTGGAACAAAATGCATTTTTTTTCTCCGCCATCAATGTTTTGGGTCCCATCCTTTTCAACCTTTTAAGTCCCCATGAAACAAAAAGGACCTTTTTTTTATGGAAATTGGACCTTTGGTGGATTAGTGAGGTAGGGGGGAAAATAAAAAGCCAACCCACACCTTTCCCAGGAAAATTGAAAACCGTATCATTTCTGCTAAAGATTTTTTTTTTTTTCACTTTGGCATATCTCACCAAATTTATACAACTAAATGGAAAAAAATTTTTTTACCAAAAATGTATGCAAATTTCTTTAACTTACCGATTTTTTTTTTCCAAAAATTTATTTTTACATGAAATGTTTTAATGTTTTTAATTATTTGCCTAAATTTTTCCCTATCTGGGGTGGAATAACAATTCACATTGAATGTAAGTGTAAAAAAAGTCACAAATTTGAATGTAGTGGTAAGCACCGCACAAAAATTGTTAATAAAAATTTATTTCCCTATGAATTTATTTTCCCCCCCACACTTTTGTTTTTTTTTGCAATTAAATTATTTTAGCTTTAAAAAACGTTTCCTACTTAAATTAAGGCCCCCCCTGGTACAAAATGTTTTTTGATTTTACTGCCACTATGAAGAAAGAAAAAAAATGGGGAAAGAAGGTTTTTTTTTTAAAATGAAACCCAAAAACTCGACTTCCCCCCCTGTCAATGGTAAGTGGTAAGTTCCCACAGTTTAATGACATTTTTTTTTTTTTTAAAATTAATTATTTATTGAAAAAATGCTAAATGATAATGGTTTTTTTTTTTTATGATATTTGTGTTAAAAAATGTATATGTTTTTCAGGGGTTTAAAAAACTGGCAACAATAATTTTTTTTTGTTTTTTGATAATTTAGAAAAAAATTAATTTATGGGAAAAAAAAACTATACCGCCTAAACGAAATTTGTTAAATCGCCCCCGACGAAGGAAGTTCCCCACCGCGTTGGAAATTGCCCCCTTTATAGCAAAGATTTAACAAAATTTACAAAAAGCAATTGTATTTTGGGAACATTTTTTTTTATGTTTTTAAAAATAGAGGTCCCGTTTTTTTTTTTTTTTTGCGGTAAATTTATAACACGGTGGTGGGAATTTGTTTTATAAAAAAAATGCAATTTTTTTAAAAAGAATCTCCCCAGAAAAAAAAAAACCTCGTAGATTTTTTCTTAAAGATTGTTTTTAAATAGTAAAATATAAACTATTTTTTTCTTAAAAAAAAATTTGGAAACTTTTTTACGGGTTTTTAAAAAAGTTGTTTTAATATATTTTATTAAATGGAAAATTTAAAAAAATTTTTTTTTTTGAGTTTTAAAAATTTTTTTTAAAATTTTTTAAAAATGAAAAATGAATAAATGATCTAAGAAAATTTTTTTTCCAAAAAAAAAATTTTTTTTTAGTCCCCCCCCCCCCCCCCCCCCCCCAAAAAAAACTTAAATTTAAAAAAACCCGTAAAAAACCCCCTTTTTTTAAAACTTAAAAATTAAAACCCTTTAAAAAAATTTTCCCCAAAAGGGGAAAAAAAAATTTTCCCCCAAGGGAAAAAACCCCTTTTTAAATTTTTAAAAACATATTTTAAAATTTAATTTTTAAATTTTTAAAAGGGAAAAAAAAAAAGAAAAAATTAAAAAATACTTTTTTTTTTTTTTTTTGGGGCTAAAAAAAAAAAAATTTTTTTTTCCCTTTAAAAAAAGGGTATTTTTTTTCCCCTTTTTACTTTTTTTTTTTTTTAAACCCCTTTTTTAAAAAACTATAAAAATTTTTTTAAATGGGGAGAAAC
>JAFNEN010002581.1:0-15645 GCA_019343175.1 Oedothorax gibbosus
CAACGAAAATTTCAAAAAATACGTCCGAGTCCAAACGAATTTCAGAGTCCCGACTTTTTTCTAAGTTCCGAAACGAGTTTCAAAGTACAAAGTACGGCAAAGGACCACCTCTCGTCACAACCCGTTTGCGGCTAAAACAGGTTGTAGGTCTAGAGGTTTTTTTTTTTTTTCCCCCGTATGTGGGGAAAACGCGCCGACGAGAAAGCGGAGGGGAACGTCGGAACTGGTTTTGGGTTGGTAGTTAGTTGCTGTTCTGCGCCTTATATAGGGGGCACATGGTTGGCGTGAAGCGCGCGGGCGTGTCGTTCCTACCCAAGAATCACGCGTTGCCCCCCCGCGCGTTGGACGAAAACCGAAATGGCAAGTGGGGTTTGATGCGGTGATGATGGTGCACATCGCGGAATTGAATTGAATTGAAATGAAAAGTCGGTCGTTGGCAAGCCGGACTTAGAAATATGTTGGGACTCTAAAATTGAAATGACAGTTCGGGTTGGTGCGATGGTTCGCAAGCCGAATCGGGGAAATATGAACCGGGCGTGCGGTCGGATTCCTGCGGCCGCTCCCTCAACAGGAACGCCGTACGCCTCTTTACGGAGGAATACTACTAATAATTTAAGGGAGGGAGTGGACATCGGCGCACAAGTTAAGAATCCATTCTCTTCGCGCTCCGCGCAAAACGCCGAAACCACGAAATGACGGTTTTTGCCGTATTCGTTTTCGCGGTTACGTTTTCGAAAATGAAGTATTTGTTGAACTGAATAATTAGTTGTTTTGAGGGACTTAGCCGGAATTTCACGATTTCGCTGTGGCATGTTAAATTTTTCTAAGTGCAGACTTTTTGAGGGACTTAGCCGGAATTTCACGATTTCGCTGTGGCATGTTAAATTTTTCTAAGTGCAGACTTTTTGGGGGACTTGGCGGGAATTTTTCGGTGTTATGCGTTTTCTTCAAAGTCAGGCATTATCAGAGCTACACGGTGGCAATTGGCGACGGGCGGGCGTCGTAATTTAAACCCGCAGTCAAGTGACGATGGATGTTTCAAATTATTTTTTGAACATTTAGTAACTAATCTCTTAAAACTAATCGGTTTAAATTATTTGTCTTGTGAATTACGGGGCAAATTGTCTGTGTCCTAAAGGAGGCTGGAAATAGTAAGTCAGAAAGTCTTTTATTGGTTATTAAAATGGTTAATTAAGTAATTTTTAATAAAGGATTTTTTTGGCGAATGTTATGCGTTTTCTTCAAAGTCAGGCATTATCGAAGCTACACGTGGCAATTGGCGACGGGCGGGCGTCGTAATTTGAACCGCAGTCAAGTGACGATGGATGTTTTCAAAATTATTTTTATTGAACAATTTAAGTTAACTAATCTCTCGTAGGGGAAGCGGCCACCGACGAACCTTCAAGACTCCATGGTGCGTGCAATCCGGCTTAGGCCGGGCACTCCTTGTCAGCGAGAAGGACATCGACTACTACCTCCCTTCCAGGAATAGGACGCCGAGCGGGTTGCGGAGTTAGCCACGTGCACGGCAACTCGACGCAGAACACCCACTCGAGGCATCGCAGCGCGTTCAAAAACCCCATCATCCGAAGTCGCGGACGTCAACGTCAGGGGCCGACACCGAAAGTGCGGCGCGCCAGAGCGGGCGCGTCTCTTCAAACCTAGCCCCCGCGTCCTCGAGGGACGAGGGACCTCCCTCTTGCCGTCTCGCGGCCGGGAATCAAGTACACCATAGGTTCGGCGTCTTATATCCGTTCAAAGTGGCACTTTCGCCGGGCACCCTACTATGCCCGACTACCGGCACCGGTTTCTCGGCCCCATCCGGGCAGACGGAAGACCGAGGAGATTCACCTACTTCTCTCGCTCGCGACGAAAGGTTCGATAATGATCCACCCGCTGGTTCACCGACGGGTATCTTGTTACGACTTTTATTTCCTCTAAATAATCAAGTCCCAGAAGGACGAGTCTCACCGGCAGGAACTCATGGAGACCATGAGGAACCAGTTCACCAAAATGTTTGATGAGGAGGGAAAACACCTTGACAGGGTTCTGAAAAGATCAACGGAGGGAATCACTTTACAATCTGACGTCCTCACGCAGCAAATTAAGCAGATTGGTTCCATTGAGGAGAAGCTGGCGGCCTCTATCACTACCCTAAACCATGACATTTCGTCAATTAGCCATCCCCTTCCTATACCGTCATCATCTGCTCCCCTCCCTGCCTCTCCCCAGGATCTCCCCCCTGATCAAAACAGATTTGATGGCATCTTGGTGGTATTGGTGGACAAACCATCGAGCTCACCCCTTTCACTGGATAGCTTTCAGACACGCGCCTTCCCAAGCTTCATTGGAGGCCAAGATGCCCTTCAGGTGTAATGGCACCTTCACTACCAAGACTGGCTTCAAAATAAGCCTTCCAACTGAAGAGGACCAAGATATCGTTGCGGACCTCCTCCGATCTTCCCCTTCTCTTCAAGATCTCAAATTTAAAATCCCTCGCAAAATAAAACCACAATACATCATTAAATTCACTTCTATTTCCGACGCAAGAATTTTGCCACCGACTTAGTCGCTAGAAACCCATTTATCAGTAGAGACACCTTTAAAGTTGTCTTCAGCATGACAGCTAAAGAAGATACTCCACTGGATCATTGAAACAGAATCACAATATACCTATCTTTTCAAACCCTATTCAATGTCTTTGTGGGCCTCAAACGCTGCACCATCAAAGATTTCATTTCCATCAACCATTGTAAGAAGTGTGGGAAGTATGGCCATACCAAGAAGAGATGTAATTCAACCACTACCATTTGCCTGAACTGCGGCCAGCAAGAGCATGACCCTACCCAAGAATGTATAACCAAATGCTTCAACTGCAACGAAACCAATAAAAAGCTTAATAGACAAGAACCAACAGACCACCGAACTGGTAACTATCGATGCCCTGAGAACGCTCGACAGCTCCGTCTGGCCAGACAAAGATCAGGTCAATTTTAACTTGTTTTCTGCTTATTGTTTACTTATTTGTTCTTTTTTTTCTCTCTTTTGTGCTTAACTTAATCACCCGTTGTTATACAACTGGATACCTGTTGTAAATGCTTAAAATACTACAATTAAATACCAACCACACCCGATCTTCTGTTGATAATATCCTTAGTTATGCCTTCAGCAATAGTTACGATATAATTTTAATCCAGGACCCATACCTTAAAAATAACATTATTACTGGCATCCCAACCTTCTGTAGAATCTTCTCCTCTCAGTCATTTGGAGCTTCAATCATCATTTGTAACCAATATCTCAATGTTAGCTTCTTCAACAGCTCCAACACCTCTGTCTTTGCAGAACTTAATTTTAAGGGTCAAAACTTATTTCTTGGATCTATATATTTTCGACCACATGACGATATCAATTCTCAATTACAAGATTTCAATAATATTAACTTTCATTCTAAAAATTTCATCCTATCTGGTGATTTTAACTGCAAGGGCAGAGAGTGGGGATACAGAATCACCGACACGAGAGGAGAGGCTCTTAAAGCATTTAATAAGTCATCATCTAATAAGTTACTCATTAATATTGCCTCCCATCTCAATTCTTTAAAACTTGATATTGCCGTTAACAAAACCAACGCTCTTATCTACATACAGAAAGGCGTCAAAATTGCTAGAATGCCGAATGGTAGTTTAAGCCGTAATCCCATCCTCAAGCTCAACAATCAATCCATCTCTATTGTTAGACATCTTAAGTACCTTGGCATCACCTTAGACGACACCCTTTCATTTACTCATCATATCACCTCTGCAATAAACAAATGCTTCACCTTTGCGAACAACTTTAAGCAAGTATGTGGTTATAACTGGGGTGTTTCACCCCCACTACTTAAACTTTGGTACTCCACGGTTATTGAAAAAATTTTAACTTACGCTTCTGGGGTCTGGGGTGATGCCTTAACAAACCAACAAGTTACAAAACTCATCTCACTGCAAAGAATTTTTTTAATCAGGATCCTGGGGGCTTACCGCACCACTCCTAACTCTGCTCTTTTTGTTTTGTCGGGTATCCCTCCCATTAACCTAACTATTGTTTCCCTTGCCAATAAGTTCAAATTCTCTCAAGGGACAATAAACTTAGATCCCTTTCCAAGCCGCAACAACCTTGATTCTAAAATTGCCCCTAGCTCTATTCCATTTCCCAACAGAATCCTTACCCTTAACAAACACCATAACTCTTTTCCGTCGGTGGATACATTTGATGTCTACACCGACGGATCTAAAATTTCAGACAATGTAGGATTTTCTGTTTGCATTTTCAAGGACAATGAGGTTTCTAAAATTTTCACTTCTAAACTAAGTTATTTTAATTCAGTCTTCCAGGCGGAGTTGGCGGCGATTGATTTCGCCGTCTCTTGGGCTGGAAGCAATAATTATTTTGTCAATATTTTTACCGATAGTCTTTCCTCGATTAAGGCCCTGGAAGGGACGGGTGCGGTGACGAGATTCGTTCAGGAAGTTAAATCTAACCTTATCAACAATCAGCACAACTTTCAGCTTCACTGGGTCAAGGCCCATGCTGGTTTAAAAGGGAACGAAATTGCTGACCACTGGGCCAAGATCGGAGCCTTCATTGGCAAACCTATTGTTATCCCTGTCCCCATCTCCAGGCTTAAATTTTTCCTTAAAAATCAGCTAATACATAACTGGACTGCTGACTGGTCATCTGCCCTTACGGGGAGAAGAACCTACAAGTTTATTAACACCCCCAGCCACAACTATATTCTTCAAAATAAAGCTATTCTCTATTTTGTCTCCGGTCATGGCCCTTTCCTCTCCTACCTTTTTAGGTTTAAAATCAAGCCGTCACCCATCTGCCCTTGCGGGGACCTTACTTTCAACCTTTGCAACCATACTTCCCCCGGAACCCAAAAGCTTTGGTTTCCCGGAAGCTGCCCGGCGTGTCATTTGAGGAACACAGCCGGATCGCTGGCTGGCATCGTTTATGGTTAGAACTAGGGCGGTATTTGATCGCCTTCGATCCTCTAACTTTCGTTCTTGATTAATGGAAACATTCTTCGCAAATGCTTTCGCAGTAGTTCGTCTTGCGACGGTCCAAGAATTTCACCTCTAGCGTCGCAATACGAATGCCCCCGTCTGTTCCTCTTAATCATTACCTCGTGTTCCGAAAACCAACAAAATAGAACCGAGGTCCTATTCCATTATTCCATGCACCATTGTTCAGGCGTCACGCCTGCTTTGAGCACTCTAATTTATTCAAAGTAAACTTGCCGGTCAACCGAGACAACCGGTGAAGATCATCAAGGGAAACCGGCTGGCTTGTTCAGAACGGGCAGTTACCGCCGTTAGGCGGACCGCCCGACTAGAACTGAGATCCAACTACGAGCTTTTTAACCGCAACAACTTTAATATACGCTATTGGAGCAAGTGTTACCGCGGCTGCTGGCACTTGGCTTGCCCTCCAATTGATAATCGGTAAAGGATTTAGAGTGTACTCATTCCAATTACGGGGTCTCCAAAGAGTCCCGTATCGTTATTTTTCGTCACTACCTCCCCGTTCCGGGAGTGGGTAATTTGCGCGCCTGCTGCCTTCCTTGGATGTGGTAGCCGTTTCTCAGGCTCCCTCTCCGGAATCGAACCTGATTCCCCGTCACCCGTTACGACCATGGTAGGCGCATAACCTACCATCGACAGTTGATAAGGCAGACACTTGAAGGATACGTCGCCGGGACGAGCCCGTGCGATCAGCCCAAAGTTATACAGAGTCACCACGTTCAACGGACACAAGGCCCGATTGATTTTGGTCTAATAAAAGCGCTCGTTCCCGAAGGTCGGAGCTCTGCTGCATGTATTAGCTCTAGAATTGCCACAGTTATCCAAGTAACTAAGTACGATCCAAGGAACCATAACTGATTTAATGAGCCATTCGCGGTTTCGCCATAATACGGCCTGTACTTAGACATGCATGGCTTAATCTTTGAGACAAGCATATGATTACTGGCAGGATCAACCAGGTATTCTCTCGAACTCTCTCATGTTTCTCCGTTTCAGGAAAAGCCTTTCCACCATCGAGGGACCCCCACCATCAAAGGGCCCCTGTATTTGATATTGCCCCAGAAATATTGCCATAAAATAAAATACGAAACAACGTCGCACTCTCGGCAGACGGTTCTCGACTCACCACGTCCCGCGCTGCATATTGCAGCGGGGCGAGGAAACAACAAGGGTAGAAAAGGACGACAAGCGAGTAGAGTTGGCCACGCGCACGGCATTCAACTCACACCCACTCGCAGCCCGATGCTACGATCACAATATGCACCATATTCCCACAGAAATAATTTCCGCGATGGAGCGGCACGGCACGGGGGCCGGACCACTCGCAGAGAAGCTGAGACGTGAGGGAAGCAGGCCAGACTAGCAGACACTGTGATCCACCAGCTGAACCCTAGGAGCACAGACACTGTGCCCCATATATAAGGCGCAGAACAGCAACTACTACCAACCCAAAACCCGGTCCGACGTTCCCCCTCCGCTTTCTCGTCGGCGCGTTTCCCCCACTACGGGAGGAAAAAAAAAAACCTCTGGACCTACAACCTGCTTTAGCCGAACGGGTGACGAGAGGTGGTCCGTTTGCCGTACTTTGTAACTCGTTCGGACTTAGAAAAAAGTCGGGACTCTGAAATTCGTTCGGACTCTGACGTATTTTTTGAAATTTTCGTTGATTTGTTTTGACAACTTATGAACGTAAAAAGCAAACTTTCACATTAAAAAACACTTTTTTCTACATTCAAATTACTCCATTAAGAAATAAAATAATGCAAAGAACATTTGTTGACTGCTTTTTATTATTTAAGTGTCGTAATTATTTAATTAAATCCACTTTAGAAACGGTCATTACGGCCACTGCAAGAGTTGGGTTTGTTTTGAAAACTTTCGAGCGTAAAACGCAAACTATCACAATTAAATACAATTATTTCTACATTCAAATTACTCAATTAAGAAATAAAATAATTCAAAGAACATTTGTTGACTGCTTTTTCTTATTTAATTTTCGGAATTATTAATGAAAACTTACATTACAAACTTGCATTACGGCCTCGGACAGAGTGCGGTTTGTTTGAAAACTTACGAACATGAAAAGCAAACTTTCACCATTAAAAACAATTTTTTCTACATTCAAATTACTCAATTAAGAAATAAAATAAAGCAAAGAACACTTGTTGACTGCTTTTTATTATTTAAGTGCCGTAATTATTAAATTAAATCCACTTTAGAAACGGTCGTTACGGCCACTGCAAGAGTTGGGTTTGTTTTGAAAACTTTCGAGCGTAAAACGCAAACTATCACAATTAAATACAATTATTTCTACATTCAAATTACTCAATTAAGAAATAAAATAATTCAAAGAACATTTGTTGACTGCTTTTCTTATTTAATTTTCGGAATTATTAATGAAAACTTACATTACAAACTTGCATTACGGCCTCGGACAGAGTGCGGTTTATTTGAAAACTTACGAACATGAAAATCAACTTTCACCATTAAAAACAATTTTTTCTACATTCAAATTACTCAATTAAGAAATAAAATAAAGCAAAGAACACTTGTTGACTGCTTTTTATTATTTAAGTGTCGTAATTATTAAATTAAATCCACTTTAGAAACGGTCGTTACGGCCACTGCAAGAGTTGGGTTTGTTTTGAAAACTTTCGAGCGTAAAACGCAAAC
This sequence comes from Oedothorax gibbosus, assembly GCA_019343175.1. NCBI lineage: Eukaryota > Metazoa > Arthropoda > Arachnida > Araneae > Linyphiidae > Oedothorax > Oedothorax gibbosus. Next base: position 7,743 of record JAFNEN010002581.1, read on the forward strand.
TATCACAATTAAATACAATTATTTCTACATTCAAATTACTCAATTAAGAAATAAAATAATTCAAAGAACATTTGTTGACTGCTTTTTCTTATTTAATTTTCGGAATTATTAATGAAAACTTACATTACAAACTTGCATTACGGCCTCGGACAGAGTGCGGTTTATTTGAAAACTTACGAACATGAAAATCAAACTTTCACCATTAAATACAATTTTTTCTACATTCAAATTACTCAATTAAGAAATAAAATAATTCAAAGAACACTTGTTGACACTTTTGACACATTTAATTGACAGAAAAACTATGTAACTCTGACACAACTTTTAAGACCCCCCATGGCACAGGTGTATGCATATTTTAAAATCCAGGCCTGTTTATGTGTCAAATTCAACCGCAGACGAGGCTCGCCATGTTAAAACACACATCTGGACCCAAATCTGTTTGGGGGCATATTTTGTGAAAACCCTTGGCGGTTTCAGTATCTCCTCTCGAATACCTTTCTGTTGATATATGACACTCCCAATTTAAGTGTGTATTTAAGCTACCAGCTGAATTTTCAGTTTTTATTTCTCGACCCATGCTGAACCCTTTAAAAAGCACAAATTCACATCTCTGGGCCTGTTTGCTGTTTTAAATTTCTGTTTTTTGCCTTGCACGCATGCACCTTGCCCAGACACAACTTTTAAGACCCCCCATGGCACAGGTGTATGCATATTTTAAAATCCAGGCCTGTTTATGTGTCAAATTCGACCGCAGACGGTGTTCGCCATGTTAAAACACACATCTGGACCCAAATCTGTTTGGGGGCATATTTTGTGAAAACCCTTGGCGGTTTCAGTATCTCCTCTCGAATACCTCTCTGTTGATATATGACACTCCCAATTTAAGTGTGTATTTAAGCTACCAGCTGAAATTTCAGTTTTTATTTATCGACCCATGCTGAACCCTTTAAAAGCACAAATTCACATCTCTGGGCCTGTTTGCTGTTTTAAATTTCTGTTTTTTGGGTTTGCACACATGCACCTTGCCCAGACACAACTTTTAAGACCCCCATGGCACAGGTGTATGCATATTTTAAAATCCAGGCCTGTTTATGTGTCAAATTCGACCGCAGACGGGGCTCGCCATGTTAAAACACACATCTGGATCCAAATCTGTTTGGGGGCATATTTTGTGAAAACCCTTGGTGGTTTCAGTATCTCCTCTCGAATACCTCTCTGTTGATATATGACACTCCCAATTTAAGTGTGTATTTAAGCTACCAGCTGAAATTTCAGTTTTTATTTATCGACCCATGCTGATCCCTTTAAAAAGCACAAATTCAAATCTCTGGGCCTGTTTGCTGTTTTAAATTTCTGTTTTTTGAGGTGCACGCATGCACCTTGCCCAGACACAACTTTTAAGACCCCCCATGACACAGGTGCATGCATATTTTAAAATCCAGGCCTGTTTATGTGTCAAATTCGACCGCAGACGGGGCTCGCCATGTTAAAAACACACATCTGGACCCAAATCTGTTTGGGGGCATATTTTGTAAAAAACCCTTGGTGGTTTCAGTTTCTCTCTCGAATACCTCTCTGTTGATATATGACACTCCCAATTTAAGTGTGTATTAAGCTACCAGCTGAAATTTCAGTTTTTATTTATCGACCCATGCTGACCCTTTAAAAAGCACAAATTCACATCTCTGGGCCTGTTTGCGGTTTTAAATTTCTGTTTTTTTGCCTTGCCACATGCACCTTGCCCAGACACAACTTTAAGACCCCCCATGGCACAGGTGCATGCATATTTTAAAATCCAGGCCTGTTTATGTGTCAAATTCGACCGCAGACGGGGCTCGCCATGTTTAAAACACATCTGGATCCAAATCTGTTTGGGGGCATATTTTGTGAAAACCCTTGGTGGTTTCAGTATCTCCTCTCGAATACCTCTCTGTTGATATATGACACTCCCAATTTAAGTGTGTATTTAAGCTATTTAAGCTATAAAATTTGAAATTGGGGCAGTTTGTTTACATTTCATTACACAGCGCAAGAATGTATTAAAATCGAGTTTATTTCAACAATATCATGAATAAAACGAACAAAATTAGCTTGCAAGTGTGTAACGTAATTTTTTATTTCTTAATTGAGTGTTTTATATTCAGAAAAAAACATTTTTAAATAAGAAAAGTTTGCTTTTTATAGTCACACAAAGTTTACATAACAAACCGCCGAGGCCGTACCGATCGCTTCTAAAGTACATTTAATTTGATAATTCCGACAATTAAACAATAAAAAGCAGTCAACAAATGTTCTTTGAAATTATTTTTTCTTAATTGAGTAATTTGAATGTAGAAAAAATTGTATTTAATTGTGATAGTTTGCGTTTTACGCTCGAAAGTTTTCAAAACAAACCCAACTCTTGCAGTGGCCGTAATGACCGTTTCTAAAGTGGATTTAATTTAATAATTACGACACTTAAATAATAAAAAGCAGTCAACAAATGTTCTTTGCATTATTTTTATTTCTTAATGGAGTAATTTGAATGTAGAAAAAAATTTTGTTTTTTAATGTGAAAGTTTGCTTTTTACGTAGGGGGGGGAAAAGCCCCCACGAAAAAAAGGGGGGGGGGGAACGTGGGGAAAGGTTTTTGGGGTTTTGGGTTGTAGTTGCTGTTCTGCGCCTTATATAGGGGGCACAGGGTTTTGGGGGTGAAGCGCGCGGCGTGTCTTTTTCCCACCCAAGAACCCCCCGGGGCCCCTTCCCCCCCCGGGGGCGTTGGGGGGGAAAAACCCAAATGGCAAGGGGGGTTTTTGGGGGGGGAAAAGGTGAAAACGGGGAAAATTTAATTAAATTTTAAATGAAAATTTTGGTCTTTGGGGGAAACCGGTTTTGAAAAATTTTGGGGGGCTCTAAAATTGAAATGACAGTTGGGGTTTGGGGCGAGGGGGTTTGCAAGCCGAATCGGGAAATAAAACCCGGGGGGTGCGGTCGGTTTCCCCGGGGGGCCCCTCCCCCAAGGGAAAAACCCCCCTACCCCCTTTTTAAAAGGGGGGAATATTTTCTAAAAATTTTAAAGGGGGGAGGGGACATGGGGGGCAAAGTTAAGAACCCCTTCTCTTCCCCCCTCGCGAAAACGCGAAACCACGAAAAAAAAGGTTTTTTTTCCCTATTCTTTTTTGGGGGTTTCGTTTTCAAAAATAAAATATTTTTTGAACTTGAATAATAGTTTTTTTTTGGGGGAATTTTTGCCGGAATTTCCGTTTTTGCTTTTGGAAAAGTTAAATTTTTCTAAGTGCAGACTTTTTGAGGGACAATTTTTCCCGGGGAATTTTTTCACGGTTTTTCGTTTGTGGCTTTTTAAATTTTTTTCCCCAAAAAAGTGCAGATTTTTTGGGGGGGGGCCCCTTGGCGGGAATTTTTGGGGTTTTTTGGGGGGTTTTTTTTCTTCAAAGTCAGGCATTATCAGACCCTAGGGGGGGAAATTTGGGAAAAACGGGCGGGCGTCGTAATTTAAACCGCAGTCAAGTGACGATGGATTTTAAAAAAAATTTTTTTTATTAAAAAAATTTTAAAGGGGTTAAAAACAATCTTTAAAAAAAAAAGGGGGTTTTTTAAATTATTTGTTTTGGGGAAATTTGGGGGAGGCAAAATTTTTTCTGTGTCCAAAAGGGGGGGGGGGAAAATGTAAGTCAGTAGTTTTTTTAAAAGGGTTTTTTAAAAAAATTTGGGTTTTTAAAAAATTTTTTTTTTTAATAAAGGTTTTTTTGGGAAAAATGTTCCCCCTTTTTCCTTTCAAAGTCAGGCATTACCCGAGCTAGGGGGGAAAAATTGGGGGGGGGGGGCGGGCGTAAAAATTTTTAAAAACCAAAAAGTAATTTAAACGATGGATGTTTTCAAAATTATTTTTATTGAAAATTTAAGTTAACTAACTCTCGTGGGGGGAAGGGGGCCCCGGACCCCCTTTTAAGACTCCAGGGTTTCGTGCAATCCGGTTAGGCGGACCTTTTCCCTTTTCAGCGAAAAAAGGGCATCGACTCTACCTCCCTTCCAGGGAAAAGGACCCCGACGGGTTTTCGGATTTTGCCACGTGCCGGAAAATCGCGCAGAAACCCCCACTCGAGGCCCCGCAGCGCTTTTAAAACCCCATCACCCCAAGTGCGGACGTAAAAAAGTAGGGGCCGACACCGAAAGTTGGCCCCCGCCGAGGGGGGCCGGGCTCTTAAAACCCACCCCCCCCGCCCCCGGGGGACGAGGGACCTCCCTTGCCCTCTCGGGGCCGGGAATTTTAATACACCATAGGTTTGGCGTTTTATATCCGTTTAAAGGGGACTTTCGCCGGGCACCCTAAATATCCCGACTCCCCGGGCCCCTTTTTTTCGGCCCCCCCCGGGAGACGGAAGACGAGGAGTTACCTATTCTCCGTCGCGACGAAAGGTTCGAAAATGATCCCACCCCCTGGTTCACCGCGGGTATTTTTTTTACGACTTTTATTTCCTCTAAATAAACAGCCCCCAAAAGGGCGATCCAGGGGAGGAACTCATGGAGACATGAGGAACCATTTTCCCCAAAATTTTTGAGGGGGGGAAAAACCCTTTCAGGGTTCTAAAAAAATAACGGAGGGAACATTTTTCAATCTGAGTCCTCACGCAGAAAATTTAAAAAGTTTTGGGTTTCCCTTGAGGAGAAGTGGCGGCCCTTTTACACTACCTAAACCATGACATTTCGTCAATTACCCCCCCCCTTTCCATAAACCCTCATCATCTGCTTTCCCCCCCGCCTCCCCCCAGGATCCCCCCCCTGTCAAAAAAAGTTTTTAGGGGATCTTGGTTTGGGATTGGGGACAAACCATCCGGGTCCCCCCCCTTTCATGGATGTTTTTCCCGCAGCCTTTTCCCCAAGCTTCTTTTGGGGCCCCCAAAATCCCCCCTTTAGGTGTAATGGGGCCCCTTTCCCACCAGACGGGGTTAAAAAAAACCCTTTCCAAGGGAAAAGGGCCCCAAAATATCTTTGGGGGACCCTCCTCCGATTTCCCCCTTTTCTTAAGATCTCAAATTTAAAACCCCCCGCAAAATAAAACCCCAATCAAACATTAAATTCACTTCTTTTTTCCCACGCAAAAGATTTTCCCCCCACTTAGTCGCTAGAAACCCTTTATCAGTTTAAAAGGGCCCCTTTTTAAAAAATTGTTTTTACATGACAGCTAAAAAAAATACTCACGGGTCCCTTAAAAAAAAATCAAAATAACCTTTTCTTTAAAAACCCCCTTTTCAATGCTTTGGGGGCCCCCAAAAACCCGGGACCATCAAAGATTTCATTTTCCATCAACCTTTTTAAAAAGGGGGGGAAGTAGGCCCCTACCCAAAAAGAGAGGAATTAAAACACACCATTTGCCGAACTGCCCCCAGCAAGGAAAAGCCCCCCCCCCAAGAATTATAACCAAATGTTTAAAATGAAAAGAAACCAATAAAAAGAAAAAAAACAAAAACCAAAAAGGGGCCACCGAACGGGGAACTTCGATGCCCTGAAAAAGCTCGACAGCCCCGTCTGGGGCCAAAACAAAGATCAGGTAAAATTTTTTTTTTTTTCTGCTTATTTTTTTACTTATTTGTTCTTTTTTTTTTTTCTCTTTTGTGCTTAACTTAATCACCCGTTGTTATTTAAAATGGAACCCCTTTTTTAAAAGTTTAAAAAAAAATACAATTAAATACCAAAACCCCCCCCGATTTTCTGTTGATAAATCCCCTTTGTTAGGGCCCTTTAGAAAAATTTTCATTAATTTTAATCGGACCATACCTTAAAAAAAACCCTTTTTTTTTGGACCCCAAACCCTTTTTGTAGAATTTTTTTCCCCCCTCAGTCATTTGGAGCTTAAAACCCCATTTAAAAAAATATCTCAATTTTAGCTTCTTCAACCCGCTCCAACACCTCTGTCTTTTCAGAACTTTAAAATTTTAAAAAGGGGCAAAAAAAAATTTCTTTGGGGGTATATATTTTCGACCCCCCAAAAAAGATATCAATTTCAATTACAAAAATTTTAATAATATTAACTTTTATTTTTAAAAATTTATCCCACTGGTGATTTTAAAATGGGAAGGGGAGAGAGTGGGGGGGAAAAAAATCACCGCACGAGAGGAGAGGGGCCCCCTTTTAAAAATTTAAAAAACATCTCAATAAATTTATTAATATTTCCTCCCATCTCAATTCTTTTTAAAAAAAAGGGGTTGGCCCTTAACAAAACCAACGCTCTTATCTTTTAAAACAGAAAAAGGGTTTAAAAAATTTTTTTGAAGGGGGCCCAATGGGGTTTTTTAAAAAGTAATCCCATCCTCAAGCTCAACAATCAACCATTTCATTGTTAGACATCTTTAAAAACCTTGGGGATCACCTTAGACGACCCCTTTATTTTTCATCATATCCCCCCGCAAAAACAAATGCTTCACCTTTGCGAACAACTTTAAGAAGATGTGGTTTAAACTGGGGTTTTTTCACCCCCATATTTAAAAATTTGGGGAAATCCCTTTTTAAAAAAAATTTTTTTTACGCTTTTGGGTCTGGGGTGATCCCCAACAAACCAAAAATTTTACAAAACTCATCTCACGCCAAAAAATTTTTTTTTAACAGGATCCGGGGGTTTTTCCGCACCCCTCCAAAACCTCTGCTTTTTTTTGTTTTTCGGTACCCCTTTCCCTTTAAAACCCAACTTTTTTTTCCCCCTTTCCAAATTTAAGTTAAAATTTTCTCAAGGGACAAAAAAATTTTTTTCCCTTTCCAAGCCGCAACAACCTTTTTTTAAAAAAATTTCCCCACCCTTTTTCCCCTTTCCCCCAAAAGAATCCTCCCCTTTAACAAACACCAAACTCTTTTTCCGTCGGTGGATACTTTTGATGTCTAACCGGGGGGGGGGGGGGGGTCTAAAATTTAGAAAAAAGTAGGATTTTCTGTTTTCATTTTTAAGGACAATGAGGTTTTTTTTAAAATTTTTTCCCTTTTAAAAAAAATTATTTTTAAAATTTTTTTTCCAGGCGGAGTTGGGCCCGGGGGTTGATTTCGCGTCTTTGGGGTGGAAGCAATAAAATTTTTTTTTCAAAAATTTTTACCCATAGTCTTTCCCGATTAAGGCCCCGGAAGGGACGGGTGCGGTGCGAGATTTTTTTAGGGGAAATTAAATCTAACCCCTTTTTTAAAATCAAACACAACTTTCAGCTTTACTGGGGGGAAAGGGCCCCGTGGTTTTTTTAAAAAAAGGGAAAAAAAAAATTTTTTTAAACCCCTGGGGGCCAAAAACGGGGGGTTCATTGGGAAAAACCCCCTTTTTTTCCCTGGGCCCCCCTCCAGGGTTAAATTTTTCCTTAAAAATAGCTTTAAAACAAAATGGACTGCGACGGTATCTGCCCTTTCGGGGGGAAGAACCTACATTTTTTTTAAAACCCCCCCCCAAACATATTTTCAAAAAAAACTATTTTTTATTTTTTCTTTCCCGGGCATGGCCCCCTTTCCCCCCACCTTTTTAGGTTTTAAAAAAAAAACCGGGCACCCCTCTGCCCTTTCGGGGGCCTTACTTTTTTAAACCTTTTTCAACCCCCCTTTTTCCCCCGGGGAACCCCCAAAAAAATTTTGGGTTTTCCCCCAAGCCCCCCGGGTGTCATTTTTGGGGAAAAGCCGGATCGCTGGCTGGGATCGTTTAGGGGTTTTTAAATAGGGCGGTATTTTATCGCCTTCGATCCTCTAACTTTCGTTCTTGATTTAAAAAAAACATTCTTCGAAATGCTTTTGCAGTAAATTCGTCTGCGCGGCCCAAAAATTTTTACCTCCCAGCGCGCAAACAATGCCCCCGTCTGTTTTCCCCCTTAAAAATTCTCGTTTCCGAAAAAACCAAAAAAAAAAACCGAGGTCCTTTTTCCCCCATTTTCCCCCCACC
>JAFNEN010002582.1:0-15885 GCA_019343175.1 Oedothorax gibbosus
TGGGATCGTTTTGTGATACACTACTTACTATACAAGAGACCCAGTTAACTTTTTTTTAAAGTTGATTACTTACCAGTTTCTATCAGTCCTGAGAACAGAAGATGCAAGGAATAACTGTTCACTGGTATCCCACAGATCATGAAATTCAGTTCCTGAAGTAAATTAATATGAATCACAAAATTAGCCATTCTTTATTCACTTTCTTCATAAGAAAAGGAAAATAAATTACGCTAAAGTAAGTTATAAGCCCCGGCAATAAAGTCGCCAATCTGGCAAAACTGCCAAATCTGTTTTACGGCAACCCTTGCCGACAAAAAATTGGCGAGATCGCCAAATATCGTGCTTCAAGCGAAATTCGCCAAGTTTGGCAACCTTTCCACTGTGTATTGGCTAAAAAACCTGGTCCAAGTTCGGCAACCATTATTTTTATTTTTTCACGAAGCAGGCAGTAGCCATGCTTATTTCATTTCCGTAGACTGGAATGTGGATGCGTGGATCAAAATATCAATCTTTTTAGATCTTAATTGTTTTTAATTAAAAGTAAAGACTTTTTGTTATCGATCTAGTTTTAATGATATATTTAACCGTTTTAAGTCATTATTTTTATTATTTATGTTCGGAATTTTGATCCACGTTTTTTTTAGCGTGGTAGGATTGTAGGATATATTGGTTAATTTCCTGGTATGTAATATTTATCAAACGTTTCATTTTTCAAAAATGTATTTTTTAAAAATAATTTGTTGATGGTTCTATGTTTATTTTATTTAAATAAATATTTTGTTGGTTAATTTTAAGTTGACGGTGCTTCTGTCGCCAAGGGATTTGGCGCTTTTGTTGGGAGCGATAAACAATTTTTTTTGGTGATGCGGCATTTTCTGGTGAAATACGTTGTGGAATCTTTGTTGTGGCTAGGTGGCGCTGGTTATACTTGAGCGGATGTTAGGCGCGTGGGATTTTTTGTTCTAAATTAATTATTGTCCAATCGCTGGCGCTGGTGATATTTGCGCGGATGATATGCGCGTGAGATTTATTTGTATTCTATAAATTACTTTTTGTTCTATCGTCATTTCGTGAGGTTTCGTTTTTCGTTTGCGTTTGGCTTTTGAACATCCGATTATTATGGATGGTGCTTATTTAAATTCGGAATTTTTTGCAAAACTAAATAAATTTATTTTTGATTTACTTTGTAAATTAAAAATTGCCCGGGGCCCCAAACGAGTGTTTAGGCTTTCAATGGGCCCTACAGTACTGCCCCATGTAGGATACTGATGTTTTTTTAGAGAAAACAAAATTGCCCGGGGCCCCAAACGAGTGTTTAGGCTTTCAATGGGCCCTACAGTACTGCCCCATGTAGGATACTGATGTTTTTTAGAGAAAACAAAATTGCCCGGGGCCCCAAACGAGTGTTTAGGCTTTCAATGGGCCCTACAGTACTGCCCCATGTAGGATACTGATGTTTTTTTAGAGTAAAAAGCATTGCCCGGAGCCCCGAACGCGTGCGTACTGGATTTCCACTCACTCTTGTAGCTCTAGTGCGACGATAATTTAAACTAAACTAAATTGCCCGTAGCCCAAACGCGTGCGTACTGGATAACCATTCCTGTAGCCTTAGTGCGACGATTTTTCAAACAATATTAAACTGGAATCCCACTCGTGTAGCTCTAGTTCGAAAATTTTCAAACAAAACTAAACTGGATTGCAAGTACTAGCCCATGGTGTAGAATAAAGTTTGTTTTGTGTTGCCCAAAGCAAACCAAAACCCTGAGTCTGGTTTATTTTTTCGAAAGTAACTAGGGTTACTGCATCGGCGTAAAGGAATCTGGCAATGGGGAAACACGCGAGTTTCGCCAAGTTGTTGTTGTTTTTTAGGCCAAATCCCTTGGCGACAGAAGCACCGTCAACTTATTATTTACCTATTTTGTTTGCCATTGAATTGAGAATTAAGTTACGTTTCTATCCTACTAGTTTATTAGTTAATCTTGTGCGTTTTCCTCATTAATATAATTTTCAAATAGCATTAATATTATTTAAAATAATCATACATTGCTTTAGAACCTGTTATTTTTTTTAGCTTTGTTTTGATCGTGCAACAAATGGTTATTTTCCGATTTTTTTTCAAAATATCGCTTCGGTCGTTTATGCCAGATTATTATTTAGTTAATGGCATTTTTCCGGTTCCTTTAATCGTTTTGGTCAGATATAATATTCAGTCTTTGTTAGTAATTTCGGCAAGTATTTGTTGTCATTTCAAGGTGGCAACAGACTTGGCTTACGTCAGGTTTGTTTTCATTTTGACTTGGCGACAAATTTTGAAGTGTCGCCAAATCCGGGACCTAAAGCTTACTTTAACCATAAATTATTCTTTGTTTTATTGGTAGAGTTTTAATTTTAAAAAAAATCTACAAAATTTATTGTAGCTGCAATATTGACTTTGGAACAGCTAGGATATAATGGCCGGTTTTGATTTGGCGATTTGCGGTACGTTGCCAACCAACGAAAATGCCCAAATGTGGTAAACAATCCACATCATATTTCATACAACTCCATAGGTATAGCACCCCTTCATTAAATTTTCAAGCTCACCAATGAACAGACTGCCCATTATATCAGAGCTGTACCCAAATTGATAGATATAGCAACCCTACGTAAAATTTTCAAGCTCGCCAAAAGCCACCTTTGAACTGACCGGCCATTATATCATAACAGTTCCAAAAAATGACAATCCTTTACTTTAGTGCGAGCAATGAAATACAAATTAGTTTTTACTTTAATAAAAAAGGTTTATAGAGAATCCTTACCATCTTCTGCATCAGGTACTAGTCGACTTAAATAATCGTTAGGTCTATTGTTCTGTGATGTAGCTTCTTCCATATTTTATCGAAATTCTGATTCTAGACGAGTTATAAAGACAAGTGTTAGTTTATTTAACGTTTCGTACAGAGTACAATATTGACTTTAAAATATTTCATTTCAATATTTTGAGTATTTTCGCATTTGTTTTGTTTGAGTTAACACTAAACAATGCTTATTATGATTTCTTCAAATCTTGATACCCAACTTCTTAACTGATAATAATACAACACAGCCAAGTATTGTTTAGTACTATTCATCTTTAGCCATTATAAATTCTTCAGGCTCTTAATTTTTCTTCGATGCTTTTCTCTTTCTTTGAAGATCATGGATTTACAAATAAAAACGCTTTATTTTGCTTTATAATTGTATTATACTAAGCTAATAGCTAATTCGTGACTAAAAAAGTTTTTTAAGGACGAAGCTCCTCCCTTCTGTTATTACAAGCGTTGTTACACGGAATTCAATGCAATTTATGCAAGTAGTGCTGCCATCTACAATAATATAAGAATACTAATAATTAATATACCCTATTTCTGAAAAAATAATTAGAAGTCGGTGGTGTTTTGGCGAAATGACCTTTTAGTTTATTCAATTAATCTTATTTTATGCATACGCAATATTGAACCAAATAAAAAAAATGAATAATTGAATAAATATTTTTCAGCTTTACCATACAATTTTTTAACGCCAAGTATATCTTTAATTAATTCTGACTTCTGTTAAAAAGAGAGAAGAAATAAAAGTAGAGGCGCAGTAACCCAAATCCGAATGCTCAAAAGATAAATATGTTCCATTGCTATTATTCCCTTGATTTTAAGATAGTTTCAGAATAAAATTGCCAAATGCTTTACCAGTATATTAAAAAAAACTTTTTTACACTACTACTTTCTATTTCAAAGTTCATTACGATTATTTAATTTAATGTAATTAAATGGCTTCTTTTGGGCCTGTTTTTTCCACGAGGTTTGTACGGGGTTTGCGATTCTATTCTTATCTCAGTTCTAGTACATGCTCGGGGCAGGGGAGCCCAAGGGCGGATCCAGGGTGACAATTTGGGGGGGGGGGGGGGACTTATAATAAATAAAAATTATTTTTAGTTAAAATTATTTTTAATTACAATTATTTTTAATTACAATTATTTTTAATTACAATTATTTTTAATTACAATTATTAATTACAATTATTTTTAATTAAAATTATTTTTAATTACAATTTTTAATTACAATTATTTTTAATTAAAATTATTTTTAATTACAATTATTTTTAATTACAATTATTTTTAATTACAATTATTTTTAACTACAATTATTTTTAATTACAATTACTTTTTAATTACAATTATTTTTAATTACAATTATTTTTAATTAAAATTATTTTTAATTAACATTGTTTGGATTAAAATTAATTTATTTTTCCATTGTAAATGCAGTTTTTTACTATTAATTTAGTATGTATTACTAATTACTTTTTATAAGCAATAATTAGTTTGTATTTTACATAACTCATATTTGTATTATTTAATAGATAAGTAATGTCTTATTTTTTTAATAAAAATGGGGTTGTTTCACGGAGAATATCTGGCAATAGCTCTGCGGTTTTGTTTTCATGTCTCCCGAATTACTGTTGTTTTGGTATTCGGGAGTGAGTTTCCGAAGAGAATATTTTAGTTGTTAATTTTTTTAAATTCCAACTTCTTTCAATGCAAGTTTTCCTTGATAAATGATTAAAACAACCAACAGTACAGCAAGAAGTTGTAATTTAAAAAATAACAAAACTTAGAAAACTCAATTTCGAATAGCAACAAAAGTAATTTGAGAGACATGAAAACAAAACCGCAGACCTATTGCCAGATCCTCCGTGAAACAACCCCTTTAATAGTAACAATTAAGAAAAATTTAATTATAGAATATTTTTATTTAAAATTTAACTACTTAGATAATTTAAATCACCTGATTTGTTGTACAGAAATTAAACGACAAGCTTCTATTATTAAATTTAATTGTAAAATGATTTGTGTATAAATCATTTTACATTTACTTAGTTTATAAAAACAGTAGTATATTTAACATATTTCAAAACTTAATTATTTAACTATACTGGTAGTTAATGAACACATTTAATTAAATAGTAATTATTAAAATATTAATCAATATTCTATCTAAATTTTAAAAAAAACCCTTCTTGATTTGTATGAGAAGTTTATATATCTATTTTAAATAACTACAACTATGGCAACCAGTCGCCAATAGCCCTCCTATAGCTCTAGTGCGACGATAATTCAACATAACCCTAATCATTTATGTCGTTAAAATATATAAAAATAGTAGCTAGTTTTTATAAAACATGTACTTAAATTTTAAACAGCAATTAAAATGTAATAAAAACAGAAAGCTTATTATAAATATTAAATACAAATACATCTCAATGAAATAAATGTTAATCGTGCAACAAATTGCAGTTTTGATGCATTATCATTAATATCGTTAATCATTTTAATATCATTGAGTACAGGAAATGTCAGAAAATTTTATAAATTGGAACTTACTCATTGATTAGATGAAGAAACCCCCTAAAAACTATTCTTCTTACTCTTACTCGCATGACATCTATTTTGCTCCTATGAAATGTAATTGAGACATACGAGACCGAAGGCGCGAAAAACTCCGATTGAAGCATTGAGCCACCTGCTTAGACGCCACATTTATTCCAAAAGAAAAAAACAACCACCCGTAATATGGTCTCTTTGGTTATCAGTTTAAAAAATCCAAGTAAAAAAATCAAAATCTTGTTCGCACGAAACAAGTAACTCATAAAAAAAAACAGTACAAATGAAAAAAAAATCGACGCCACACCACACGATATTTTTTCAGACTTGCCGTTTTCTTATTGTAACCAATCCGACGCGTTTTTCCGTTTTCTTCAAAACACAAGCTTTTAAAAAAACACAAAATTATAGTGTTATACAAAAGCCGTAAGATTTATTACGCCAGCTGCAAATGTTTAGACATTTTTATAATTTTATAGAACGATTTTTAAATGAAATTCATAATATTGGTCATGTTGGCTCCACCGTTCGTCATCGGTAGTTTGCTTTTTAAGTATACTATAGTTTAGTTTAGTTTGAAATATCGTCGCACTAGAGCTACACGAGCGCTATTGGCGACCGGCGTCATAATTTAGAACCACAGTCAGGTGACGGAGCCGACATCTGAGTAGGCACCCAACGCAACCGTTAAGGTAGACATCGTACGCAGCATCGGGATTTTGGAGCATATTTAACGTGTACCCCCTCTACACGGGGTATTATTCGTCGGACATTTTTGGCTGCGCGGGCCGTTTATAGGTCGGCAGATATTTTGGCGATGTCCGGACCCGAACCAGGGACCTTCTGTATACAAGGCGAACGCCTTAACCGACTGGGCTCCCCAGCCCCTTAAGAATGCAATAACTTTAAGGTTTCGGTTAACCGTCTTTATACCTTTATGGTCAAAACATATATTATTAGGGCTCTTTGGAAAATTTCTATTGTTGACAAAATTTTAAATTGACTACATTAATTTGTGTCTGACGCGTAGCAATAAACATACTCATTCATACTCACTACAGATACTTTACAGTAGAAATTACGATAGAAAAAAGCGCGAAAAACTCCTAACTTAATAGTACACTTATTTCACTTGTATTAAGCAAAATAAAAACCCTAAAAATGAAATTAAAAAAATAGTCATAGTGGAATTTCTTTGATTTATTAACGAACAAATTGCACTATTATACTTGAAAACGAATTCAAATATATCTGTCAATATTTTATTTCTATGTTTTTTTTATACTTCCTTCCTATTCGAGAGGATAGCCGTCGTTTATCGGCGCCATAAAAAATGTATCTAAAATCTTATTCCCGCCAAAATTGCGATTGGCTTAAAAATAAATCCGAAGGGGGGGGGGGGGATAGTTTTTATTTCTTTTTTTTAACATTGCGTAATAACCTGTTCCCCCAAAGCGCCCGAGCTGTAATATTTTTTTCCATGTTCTAGTTCTAAGTTGAGAATGCAACGAGTTGTAGTATAAATATAAATATTTGTAAAAAATAAAAACATTTCTTTACAAGTCGATTCTATCTAGTATGAATTTTAAGATTTTTTTTTTTGGGGGGGGGGGAATTTCCCCCTTTTCCCCCCGTGGATCCGCCACTGGGGGAGCCCAGTCTGTTTAGGCGTTCGCCTTGCATGCGAAAGGTCCCAGGTTTGGGTCCGAAGATCGCCGAAATAACTGCCCACCTATAAACGGCCATTGCAGCCAAAAATTTAAGACGAATAATATGATCTGTAGAGGGAATGCACGTTAAATATGCTGCATTTACGATGTCACCCTTGGCCTTAATGGTTAATTTGGGTGTCTACTCAGGTGTCGGCTCGTCACTTGACTGTTCAGGGCCGGATTTCTAAATAGGCTGTAGCCTAGAGCGGCGAATTTTGGGGAGCGGCAAATTTTACTTCAGTTTTCGGAAAATTGAAATATCTGATTTTCTATTTCTATATTTTTTAATTGTATTGTATTTCATATAAACCTATTTTCCCTCTTTTATATTCGTTGTGATAATTTTAAACAGCACATACTACCCTATTTTACAACTAAACAGATATATCTTTTCCCGAAGTGGGAGAATACTCTGTGTCTCAGTCTGTCAGGGGCGGCAAATTGATCGTAGCCTATAAGCGGCATATCTTTAAATCCGGCCCTGACTGTGGTTCTAAATTACGACGCCCTCGTGTAGCTCTAGTGCGACGATAATTCAAACTAACCTAACCATTTCAAGACGTTTTGCCCTAGAGGTTTTGTATATGTAGTTTCCGTTTCTATTCTTACCTATCAGTTCTATTACATGCGCATGAGGGGTAAGTTATACCATTGCGTCGTGTTTCTCCGTCGAAATGATCGCGCATGGGAAAGGATGTGTCCCATTGCGATGGGATTCCGGACGTTCGTTTTGTACGACTGCCTCGACATAGAGACACACTACCCTTGAAAAAACATCACGGCACCAATTCATTGAAAAAAATAATTTTGTATTGTAATCCAGAAAGGCCTATTTCGAGCGAAAAGCAGGTTTAGTTTAGTTTAGTTTGAATAATCGTCGCCTAGAGCTACACGAAGGCTATTGGCGACGGGCGTCGTATTTTAGAACCACAGTCAAGTGACGAGCCGATACCTTAGAGTAGGCACCCAACGCAACCGTTAAGGACGACATCGTACGCAGCGTCAGGACTTTGAAGGATATTTAACGTGCACTCCCTCAAAACGGGGTATTATTCGTCGGACATTTTTGGCTGCACGGGCCGTTTATAGGTCGGCAGTCATTTAGGTGATGCCCGTACCCGAACCTGGGACCTTTCGCATGCTAAGCGAATGCTGAACCGACTGGGCGCCCCAGCCCCAGCCAAAAGCAGGAATTTCAGGTGTACCCATAGAGTCTACGTTTCATTTGAATCAACCAACCTAAAAAAATTGTAGCTCTGGTGCGATGTAATTAAAAACAACTTAAAAAACTTAGAAGTGTATAACACTACACGACTTTCAACTTCCAATCAATTATTCAATACACACATTAAAAGGTAATTATATACCCTATAATGTAATTTCAATACCTTTATATCCTAAAAAGTTTTCATTTCGGGAATATTTTTGTGACGTCTTGCAGGCACTTTTGTGTACCAAATTTGAAGTCTGCCTCTCTTTTCGTTTTTCAGCAATACTTTGAAAGCAAAAAAGTTCTATGGCAGCTATACCATTTGCGCGACACCTCTGAAGACCCACCGAGTATATGCGGAGTACGTGCTCGTTAAATCTGTTGGGTCCGAAAGTCCTGTGGTCGGTCATTGCGCAGTTTACCACGGGTACAGGTCCCTGGAGACTATTTCCCTTCCCTTCAGGGACATGTCGAAATTGTGGAGGTGGCGATAGATGGCAGCATCTGTCATATCTGTGTGTGTATTTTGGGGCCGTCCTTCCTGACGAAGGTTTATAAGCGGGTCTTTGTGACCAAACACACAAGCCTGAAAATATATGTCTACCAACCAACCTACCATATGCGCAGGCGCGATTTTCTCGAAACCCTTATTATGACGTCTGACAGGTTCTGGGAACTCGTGTACTAAATTTGGAGTTTGTAGCTCTTTTAGTTCGAGCAAGTGTCGAGGGGTTTCGAATCGATTTACAGGTGGAGGGCGGATCAATGTTCAAAAACTTTTTGTCAAATCCGCACCCTCCAATATAAACTTAGAAAAACAGAAATCTCCTTTTCGGATTTTTGAACCCATCACAAAACTTTCATAGCCGTATATTTCTTATTAAGTTTTTGAAAGTATTAGACTTGGACTTATAAAGGAGGGCTTATTTAGTGGCAAGCAGGATTTTTAGGTCTATATATGGATAATGGGAAGAGAGTGGACTCATTTCAGTCAACTAACCAAATAAATAATAACTCTGGTTCTATGTAATTAAAACAACCAGGTAATTAAAACAACCAAACAAATAAGAGTGTCCAATATATAGTCGATTTATCGAATATATTGCCTAAAAGGCATCTCATTTCCCTTAAATAACGTCACGAAACGTACTAGTACTATAGTACCACTCGTAATACTATTTGTCGTACCCATAGAGAAGGAATGAGTATGTTTCGGTTATCGTTCTATCATTATTAGACTGCAGTAGAACAATAAAAAAGCTATTTTCTTTAAGTTTAAGGGGACACGGTACCCAAAAAATTAAATCCAGTATTTTTAATGCTAGCATCCCAATTAATCTATTTTTACAAAGAACTAACATTCAATAAACATATTCGGAAAAATAATAAATATTGAAGCATATTTTTTTTAATTAAAAAATTAAAAAATTTTAACGTTTTTTCAAAATGCTACTCCTCCTCTACAATTTAAAGAATTTTTTTAATGGATTGTTTTGCAAAAGGACAACATCTATTAATAAAAGTTGGTATGGATATTGAGCTAACAGTTAAACAAGAACAGTTATGTAGCTGTATGTATAAAAATTGCCAAAAAATAAGTTTTTTTTGTAAATTTTAACTTCATTATATTTTTTAAAAAAAACTATTCACACTTGCCCTTATCCCATACCAACTTTTGTTCATGTTATATGCCTTAATACAGGAAAAAATATTTGGAGCTCTACATTAATTCACCTAAAAGCCATAGGGTTTTAACCATTCACAAGCTAAAAAATTTAAAAAAGCAACACAAAATTTCAAAAACTATTTTTCCCAACCACTATAGGGCGCGTGACTTACACTACATCGGACGATTTAACAAATTTCGTTTGCGTAGTTCATAATTATTTTCTACTTATTCAAAAAAAATATTGTACGCCAGTTTACCCCTGAACATATACTATTTTTAGAAATCATAAAAAACCATTTTCATTTAGTATTTCACTAAAAAATAATAAAAATGTCATACTGTGACTTACACTACATGAAAGGAAGTCGAGTTTTGGTTATCATTTAAAACTCTCATTTCTTCTTCATAGTGCAGTAAATCAACATTCTACCAGTGCTTAATTTAAGTACAAGGTTTAAAGCTAAATAATATAATTGCAAAAAAGTGTGGAAATATCATAGGAAATAATTTATTAACAGTTTTGTGCGTGACTTACACTACATTCAATTTGTGACTTACAACTACATCATGTGAATTGTATCACAGATATGGAAATTTAGGCAATAATAACATAACATATGTAAATAATTTTGAACATGGTAAGTTAAGAATTGCATACATGGTAAAATCATAGTTAGAAAAAGTTACACAACGTCCCCTAAAGTTGGTTTCTGGTAATTTCTTAATTCTTTCTTCAATAGAATTGTCTGAAACACCTTCCTTCTCAGGCCACGCAAAAAGACTTCCTGACCATTGCAGATGTTTCAGTTTTATTGAATAAGCATTTATACTTAACATTTGCCCCACAAAATATTTAACGATAATTTTCCTACAAAAGGAAATAAAGCTCTTCTTTCAGCATCAAATTCATTTTCAGAATTTTGCTGAGAGGTATTTCTTTTTACAACATTTCCATTTGTTTAATCAACAGTGTTGTTTTTTGGGGGATTTAATGAAATATTGGCAGTTTTAAGTAAGTATTTGTTTAATTTTAAAAAGCATAGCAATTTTTGAGTGTCAGGAATCGGAAATATTTATTTTTCTTTGATGAGCAAATATCATTTAATCTACCTATTTCGCCCTTTATACAATTGTCAGAAATGTATAATAGTGATATGTTTGGGCAGATTTCTTAAGCAAAGCGAAAAAATCTTTAGCAGAATGTGGGTCAATTTTCCTGGAAGGTGTGGCTGCTTTTATCCCCTCCTCATTGTATCAACAAGTCCATCAAATGGTCCTTTTTCATGACTAAAGGTAAAGATGACCAACATTGGTAGCAGAGAAATGCCATTCAATGTTGTCTAACGGTTGGAACATTGCAATAGAGGTGGTGTATTTTTAGTTAAAGTGTTGTTCAAAGTCGTTTTTGCTTTCCTTTTCTTTAAAGGTTTGAAAATTTCCACATGCTTAAAGTCTTTCCTTTTGCTCTTTTTTTCTTCTTTTAACTGTTGATTTAGCCATCTTAAATTAAAAATATCAAAATATAAGAAATCTACAAATATTATAGCTAATTCATAATAGATAAATCAAACAGAAGCTGTGACTGACACTACATTATGACTTACACTACAAAGCTAAAATGTGTTATAAATAGAGAAAATGCTTTTTATTTTAAAATTTAAAAGGTTTTGAATTACGCAGAGGTTACTAAAGAAAAAAATATCGTAAAATTTTTGAAGTAAAGCTTTATTTTAAAAAGTTATAGAAACTTTTATATCTTTTCGTGACTTACACTACAATCAAAAATGAGATTTTTATCTTTCTATTTAAGTATCTTTTAGTAATAAATGCCGATTAACAATGTGTTTTTAAGATAGTTATGATAATCTATTTTAATAATTTTTCCAAAAAAACTGATAAAATGTGTTTCTTATCTTAAAATTCCTGGGTTCAAAATGATGAAAAAACACGAGACCATGCTTTCAAAACAAAGCAGCCATTTTGAAGCTGCTGTGTTGCCAAAGGTGAAACAATAATAGTTGTTGATGCAAAAAAAAAAATAAAATTCAAACTTTTCTTAAGCACATAAAAAAGTTACAACTGTAGAATTTTTTTTTTCAGTTGTGGTATCATTTTACGTGGAATTAACCTATATCATTTTCAATAAACCTCTACCATTAAAAAGGATTCCTTCTTTTTTGCAATATCCTTATATCACAGCATTCTAGCATGTTTAATTATTTTCTGGTCAGTCATACGGGACTTAAAGTTTAAAGGATTCCAATGAACATCTTATTGAAGTGATAGACGTTTTGGTGCCCTCTTAAATAGGTTTAACTCCTCATAAATTATTTATATTATTAATTAGCATAGTAGATTCTTTATAGTAGACTTTTTATTCACCACTAATTACATTAATTAGTAATTATGGGGGAGAGGCTCCCCCCCTATAACTTACGGCCCTGGCAACAGATATTGCCTTAAGCCATGGCTTACTTTCTTAAAACAAAAGAGTGAAATCCACTCCTATAGGGGAAGTGCATTTTCGGCACCGGAAAGGAGTGGAAATTAACTCAGACTGAGTTAAAACCGCTCGTTTTAAGAGTGTAGGACGTAGATTGTTTTCTTTTATTTCTTTTACACACTCCGCAAAAAGAGTGAAATCCACTCCTATAGGAGAAGTGCATTTTCGGCACGGAAAGGAGTGGAAATTAACTCAGACTCAGTTAAAACCGCTCGTTTTGTTTTAAGAGTGTAATTTCCACACAGAAAAACAGTACAAATTGGAATAAAGTAACTATTCACTACTACCGTTAACTGTCATCCAAACAATCCCTTTCATTCAACGATAATGAATATAACCAGCATTCAATTAAGAAACATATACAATTATTGCACATTTTCATGTCACCCGCGCTTATAAACTTCAGTATACATAGTAGTGTCTTTGTGTTACATTACATGTTAAGATTTGTGAAAGAAATTACGTAAATGTTTAATTACCAAACACTTGCTCTCGTTTCATGATGAATAAGTTTTATTCATTAGTTAAGAGGAACAGCCAATCTCATATCGGTTCCCTGATTAGTTTTGAAATCCTCACTGGCTGTGAAAGTATTTGCTTTGCTAAAAGCAAGCTTTATTTCCCCAGGTATAAAAATAGTAATAACAGAGCAAACTGGAAGAGATAATAACTAATCATTTAAAAATAGTGTCTCTATACGTAGAATATTAAAATATTAATAATTAAATCCAGATGATATATTTATTTCAAATTTATTACTTTAAATTACCTCATATGAAATTATTGCGAGGGCAGGGGGGAGGGTGCGTCGAAAATCCAAAATGAAGATTATGTGTTTTCTACACATTTTAGAAAGTGCCGATTCTAAATAAGTGGTCCGCAATAACATTGGTCCGTCTGTCTGTCTGAAACCACTCTACAGCTCGATTTAAGGGGGAATGGGCGCGCTGGACCGCGGGTCTCCAAACTGAAGTGCCTCAGTGTTAATTCAAAAGCGAAAAAACTATTTTCTCTGCCACATTTCTGAGGCTGTATTGAATATTTTTGCAAACGTTTTTTTTTTAATAATAAATGTAGATAACTTACAGGTCTCTATATCTTCCCACTT
This sequence comes from Oedothorax gibbosus, assembly GCA_019343175.1. Lineage (NCBI taxonomy): Eukaryota > Metazoa > Arthropoda > Arachnida > Araneae > Linyphiidae > Oedothorax > Oedothorax gibbosus. The sequence continues at coordinate 13,601 of JAFNEN010002582.1, forward strand.
TTTGAAATTGCTTCGAATATTTTGTGTAAAATTATGTATTGAAAATTAAAAAAAATATTCGAACCAATTTCAAAAAGTGGAAAGGTCGGGACCTGTAAGTCAGCTACATTTATCACATAAAAAATCCACTTGTAAAAATATTCAATACAGCCGGAGAAATGTGGCAGAGAAAATATTTTTTTCGCCATAGGATTAACACTGATGCACTTTGCTTTGGAGACCCCCGGTCCAGCGCGCCCATTCCCCCTTAAAGAGCTACGGACTTCCAATTTGGCACACGAGTTCCCAACGTTATAATAAGGTTTTCGAGAAAATACTCATGCCCAGATGGTTGCTGCCCTAGAACTTTTTTTCGATTTTAAAGTTACTGAAAAACCTAATAAGGTATATAATTACCTTTTACATGCATTGATTTGTTGAGTGGTAATTGAAAGTCGTATTACTGCTTCACACCCTTAGTTTAATTTTGTTGTTGATACGATTTTCAAACAAGGGGAAAAAGTATTTAAGGGGGAATGGGCGCGCTGGACCGGGGGTCTCTTCAAAGCAAAGTGCATCAGTGTTAATCCTACGGAGAAAAAAATATTTTCTCTGCCACATTTCTCCGGCTGTATTGAATATTTTTACAAGCGGATTTTATGTGATAAATGTAGCTGACTTACAGGTCCCGACCTTCCCACTTTTTGAAATGGGTTCGAATATTTTTTTTAAATTTTCAATAAATAATTTTACACAAAATATTCGAAGCAATTTCAAAAGGGGGAAGATAGAGACCTGTAAGTTATCTACATTTATTATTTAAAAAAAAAACGTTTGTAAAAATATTCAATACAGCCGGAGAAATGTCGCAGAGAAAATAGTTTTTTCGCCATTTAATTAACACTGTGAAGCACTTGAGTTTGGAGACCCGCGGCCCAGCGCGCCCATTCCCCCTTAAGTTGGAGCGCAATACTTTGGCAGATCTTGTGTTTTTGAAAATAATACCTTAGGGTAGGGTTATCTATGGTATTGAATTGCCTACGACAAATATGGTATTTAGTAAAGCTTCCGGCAGTCTATTTCTAGGCTCTATCCTTTGTAGCGGCCTCAGTAACCAACACCCACAGTCTACGAATAGGATCCTCAAGGTGGAGATGAGTTACCTCGGCTTATATAATACTATTAACGTTGTAATCTGGAATAGTGGTAGGAACGTGGCTGTAAATCAGCGCCATATAGTTGTTGATTGCATATTGAGGTTGCGTGTGTGGTGAACCGCCACACCTTTAATAGACTTGACTTAGCACACTACGTAGCCATCAACAATTATTAAGATAAATTGATTTTTTTAACACTACGCAAAGAATTCTATTATCAAATTGGAAAACTCCATTCAGTTTAAAATGCATTTTAAAGTCATTTATTAACCAGATTCATTTACTGGCAGTACAAAAATGGCAACATTTAACCCGATCTTACATATGTCAATCTATAAAACAAATGAGCAGAAACGGAGAATATAAGTTATTAATAAATAGCATAAATACAGCATTCGTCTAATTATAATTCTTAGTTAGAAAAATCGAAATGATTTTAACCTTCCCATGTTCTTTGTCGCTTATGGGTTTGACCGAGTTTTCACTGCTTCTGTTTGTATGCAACTTCTTTATTGCGAATTCCAATTTGCATTTAAAGGATTCTATCAAAAATGTATGTTCTTTAAGGAAAGAGTTCTGGGTGTTTTTTAAGAATAAATAGCTTAGAATGTGCCATTTATACACAAATGCGTTTTTAGAGGCCGAATTTCGTATTGTTAATTGAAAATAGTCCTTGGATGAACGTAGTAAAATTCAAGTGTATTTAAACCTTATAATTTAGTATAATAATGGATTTGTGCTTCAAAACAGGTTTTGTAATTACAGAGTGGAGCGTGGTTATAATGAAACTTCTTTGCTCAGGACTTACCGTAGAACAAGCTAAACTAGCGGAAATGCTATTCATTTGGTAGATAAACTATTGACGACAAGGGAGAGAGAATAATGCAAAAAATTTAATTAATTCTTAAATTTTCCTATTGGGAATATTCTGTGTCACTGTGTTATCTTAATACACTATTCACAAAAACGAATTTGAAAATTCAAAAACTCTAATTTCAAAAACTCTAATTTTAAAATCTCTAATTCAAAAACTCTAATTTTAAAATCTCTAATTCAAAAACTCTAATTTTAAAATCTCTAATTCAAAAACTCTAATTTTAAAATCTCTAATTCAAAACTCTAATTTTAAATCTCTAATTCAAAAACTCT
>JAFNEN010002583.1:0-15332 GCA_019343175.1 Oedothorax gibbosus
ATTTTTTTTTCCGCGAAAAATTCCAAAATTTTTAGCTGGGATAAAATTACTACAGTGTAAAATATAAAAAACTAATTTCAAAAATAAAGACCCTTTTTTTAAAAATAAAGATTCACTACAAAAAAATTTTTACAGTTTTTTTTGGGGTTTAAAAGCAACTTTTTTTTTTAAAAAAACTTCAAAAAAAATCACAACGGGGTAAACCCATTTGTTTACTTTTTTTTCAATGACGTTTTCCATTGAGTCGTAAAAAAAATTTTTCACGGGGATGTTTAATGAAAGGACCCAGGGAAATTTTATTGGTTTACCCAGAAAAGGAAAGCAGAAAAAAAACCTTAAAAAAAAATTAAAGGGAAAAGGGCGGCGGGGAAAAACTGCAGGTTTTTTGGAAAACCCAAAAAACCTTCATAAAAAAACCCTTTTTTTTCCCTTCATTAAAACCCCCTGGGGAAATAAGTAAAAAGGTTTTGGGTTTTCCAAATACCCCCTTTTTTCCCTTTCCAAAAAAACCCTTTTTATAAAAACTGCAGGATAAGTGAAGTTTTGGGTCCCAAATTTCCTTTCCCATTTTTTCCCCTTTCTAAAAGCCCCCAAATTTTCCCTTCACCCAAAAAACCTTAATTTCCTTCTTTGGGAAAAAACATTTAAAAAAACCCTTGCAGGAAAAGTGAAGTTTTTTGAAGTTAAGTTGTTTTATACCCAAGTAGGAAGGAAGGACCCACGGGATTTGATCGGGGGTTAATTTTGGGTAGCTGTTCAGGCCCCAACCAATGCGCTTTTGGATTTTGAAAATTTTGGGAGGGGCCTTTTTAAAAATTAGGAAATGGTATATTTTAAAATTTAAAGAACATAAAAAATTTAACCCCTACATAGATTCGATTATAGTCAAAAAAATTGGGTTTCATAAATTTTTGGTAAAAATTTTGTCTATGTTTTTTTATTTAAAAATTTTTTAAATTAGTTTTAATTTAAATTTTTTCTAAGGGGGCAATTAAAAATTTGGGGATGCAAATTTTGTGAGTTAAAAAAATTAATATATTTTAAAAATTTCCCTTTAAAAATTAATTTTTTTTTTAAAATTTTATAAAAAGGTGGAGCAAAGCTATTGAGCAAGCGGAAAAATTTAACCCAAAAAATTTTTTAAAATTTTGTTTTTTTTTTTAAAAATTTACTGCCCCTTTAAAATTGGTTTGGCATTATTTTTCTTCTTTTTTGAAAAATCAAAAAAAAACGCCCAAGGGGAAATTTGGGAAAAAAAATTTTGGGAACCCCAAAATTTATAGCTTTGATTTTCTTTCTGAATTTTTAAAATTTTTACAGTTAAACAAAATCTAGATCTGCGTTTTTTAAAACATTTTTAAGCAATTTTGGGAAAATAAACTGAAAATTTTTACTTTAAAAAAATTAAAATTTTTTCCGCGGAAAATTCTAAAAATTTTTAGTGGGATACAAAAACTAAAAGTGAAAAAATTTTAAAAAACTAATTTCAAAAATAAAAAAAAAAATTTTTTAAGATAAAGATTCACTAAAAAAAAATTTTAACATTTTTTTTTTTGGTTAACGACACATTTTTTTTTAAAAATCCCTTAAAAATAAACTCACAACTGGCCCAAACCCTTTTGGATACTTATTTTCAAGGGACGTTTTCATTAGAACGTAAAAAAAAATTTAAAAACTAGGTATGATAATGCAGCACCAGGGAAAGGTTTTTGGGAAATTTTTCCCTTGAGAAAAGAAACCCCCAATTTTTCCGCCTTGTTGAAAAAAAAACCGTTTTTGGCCCCGGGCAGGTTTTTTATGGGGAATTTCTATGTTTAAAAAGAATTATCCCAAATGTTTTATTAATTCTCTGAAGAAATTTTTTTTGGGGACAAAAAAACTTTTTTTGAAATTTTGTCCTTATTTTTCCAAAAATTTTTGGGAAATTTTTGCAAAAAAATTCCCTTAAGTGCATTGAAATTTTGGGTTTTAAAAAGAAAAAACGTATTTTAAGTGAAACTTTAAAATATATTTTAAAAAAAAAAACCTAAAAAAGGTAAAAAAAAAGTATAAGGTTAAAAAAAGGTATTTTTCGGGCAGAAAATTTTAAAAAATTGCTGTTTTCATGTAGAACTAAAAAGGGCCCCAATTTCTTTGTTTTTTTTTAGGATGAATCCTTCAAAAAAATGGAAAGTTTTTTTTAAGAATAAAAAAAATCCCCTTTAAAAAAGTTTTAAAAATGCAGTTCTCCATTTAAAAACTCAGTTGCAAAATTTCTCAGTAAAATCCCTTTTAAAAAAACTTTTTCCCCTGCAAAAAACCCTTTCCCTTTCTCTCTTAAAAAGCATTGTTTTTTTGCTGAAATTTAGTTGCTGAATTTTTCATCAAAATTTTTTTAAACCCTTTAAAAAAGTACTGCAATTTTTTAAATGCTAAAAAACCATTTCCCTTTTGAATTAAATTTTATCTCTGTCCCAAAAGGAAGCATTTTTTTAGTTAAAAATTTAGTGCTAAATTTTTTTTCATCATAAAAACCTGTAAAAGTACTCGGGTTTTTTTATGCTGAAAACTTTTTTCCTGCTAAAAGCTTTATCCCCTCACCCAAAAAACATGCATTTTTCCCGGGCTGAAATTTAAAAATTTTTAAATTTTTCCAGCACCGTCCCCAAAAAAAATTTAATGCAGGTTAAAGTTTAAAAAAATTTTCCCCTTCCCAAAAAACCTTATTTCTCTTAAAAAAACCTGCTTTTCCCTGCTTTTTCCCCAGGGGTTTTTTTTTGCTTGGATTTTTTAGCGGGGTTTTGAAAATTTCCCCTTGACAAAAAACCCCTTTTTCCAAATTTGGGTTGCAGAAAAAACTTTTTGGCCCCTGAAACCCCTTTTATTTTGAAAACTCTATGCTATAAAAAATTTTATGCACATTTTGGATTAATTATTGCAAAAAGTTTTTTTTTTTACAAAATACTTTGCTTAAAATATTGCCCTTATTTTTTTTCCAAAAAAATTTAAAGATAATTTTTGCATAAAATTGCCCCATTAAGTGCTTTTTGAAAGGGGTTTTTTTTAAAAGAAAAAAAAACAGTTTTTTAAAGTGAAATTTAAAAAATATGGGGAAAAAAAATAAACTCAAAGAAAGGTAAAAAAAAAGGTAAAAAATTTTAAATAAAGGTATTTTTCAGCAAAAAATTTTAAGAAAAATTTTCTTTTTTTAAATTTTAGAAATAAAAAAGGCAAATTTCTTTGTTTTTTTTAGGATGAATCCTTCAGAAAAATGGCGTTTTTTTTTAAAAAATAAAAAAAATACAAAAAAAGTTTTAAAAAAACCATGCATTTCTCCAGCGGGAAACCCCAGTTGCTGAATTTCTCAGTAAAAACCCTTTAAAAAAAATTTTTTCCCCTGCAAAAAACCTTCATCTCTGTAAAAAAGCTTTGGGGGTTTTTTGCTGAAATTTATTTCCCTTGAAAAATTTCATCAAAATCCCCTTAAAAGTACTGCAATTTTTTAATGCTTAAAACTTTTCCCCTTTCTTTAAAATTTCCTTTACCCTCTCGCCAAAAGGAGCAGTTTTTGTGTTGAAATTTGTTGCTAAATTTTTCATCATAATCCTGAAAAATTACTGCGGGTTTTTTATGCTAAAAACTTTTTCCTCTTTAAAAAGTTTTTTCTCTCATCCAAAACTGCATTTTTTTTCCTGCTGAAATTTTTTGGGCAAATTTTTTAGAAACCGTCCCCATATAAATACTGCGGGTTTAAAAATGCTAAAAAACTTTTCCCCTTTCAAAAAACCTTTTCATTTCTCTTAAAAAAAACCCTGCTTTTTCTGCTTTTCCATGCGGGTTTTTTTTGCTGATTTTTTTAGCTGGGATATAGGAATGGAAAAGGGGCTATTTTTAAATTTTTTTTCGTTTTTTTTACACAATATAAAAAGTTATGAAAAATTTTAATTTTCCATTTCCAAGGATGTAGGGAAATAAACCCCAACACAACTTTTTATAAATTTAATAAATTTAGGGGGGGAAAATTTTGTTGACTAAAACTAAAAAAATAATGTATTGGGATGTGTATGAAAAAGGACCATTTTTATTTTTTTTTTTTATTAAAAATTTTAAAGAAATTTTTAAATTGTATGATTTTAAAAATTTAAAATCACAGGATAAAAAAGGGTTTTATTTGACTCGATCTTTTAATTTACACGTGCAAGGGGGAAGGGAAAATGCATGAAAAAATGTATCCATTTCAAACTTTTCCCGAAAAAAAACGTTGAATCGACAAAGCAAAATTGGGAATAAATAGGGGAAAACTATAGAGTGGTGAAAAAAATTTAGACTCAAAAAGGAACAAAAGTTATAGTGGTTTTTGAAATAACCGTTTTTTTTTTTAACTTTAAAATTCAAAATTTAAAAGAATTTAAAAAAAAATTTGAAGGGCAGGATTCACAGTTTGGGCATTAAATTTTTCTGCGAAAAAATGAAAAAAATATTAGTTATTATTAAAAAGCTATTTCGTTCGAGGCAAATTACAAAAGTCTTGATAAAATATTTTTCCCTTCGTTATCTTTTGTCCTTGCTTAAAAGGCCCAAAAAAAACTGAAAAACCCTATGGCGACAGTTTTATTCTAAATTTTTTTTTTAACGTGAACTGCATCATTATCATTTTTGGATAAAAAACCGACTATTATACAGAAATTCCCCCTTTTTTAAATTTGAAGGGGTTCGTTTTTTTTAAAATTCCCGGGGGAATCAAATTTTTTTTTAAAAAAGGTTTTTGAATAAATGTTTCTTTTAAAATAAAATTTTATTAATACACTATAGTGTATTAAACCAAAATTCAAAAAAAGTAATCAAAAAAATTTTAAAATTAAATTTGGGCCCATGTTTCAGACCTTGAGGGGCAGCAGAAATGCTAAATGAAAATAAATTCTTTCTCGAACTTCGTTTGGGGTAAAATAAAAGGCCAGTGAAAAATGAGCTCGATCGAAAGAAACCAGGAAGAAAGCGGGGGGGAAATACGTCGCTTGAACCCAAGTAAATTTATTTTTTCGTTTTATAAACTCTAGTTTTTTTTATGCCCATTATTCCCTTTGTTTTTTTATAGACCCTCTGAAAGCACCACTATATACGCCTGATAAAAAATAAATAATAACATCTACGAAAAACTTGCAAATGGCCCCTTGATGCTTCTATTTTTTTAAAAAAGATTATTTTAAAAAACCATATAAACAAAAAGAATGTTTTTTGCGTTTTTTTTTGCGCGCTACCCTTCTCCTTTCCCCCAACTTTTTCAAAAGTAAAGAGAAAAATTAAATTAAAACAGACCCCTGAAAAGGGGAAAAAAATAGTAAGGAAAAGTGAAAAAAGGAACCCTTTTCCCGGGCCCGCCCCAAATTTTCGCTTGTTAGCATTTAAAAACTTTTTTTGTTATTTAATTATCTTAAAAACAAAAAAAAACCTTTTTTATCCCCATAAAAAGTGTGCACAAACTTACACTTTTGGAAATTTCCTTGCAGGAAAAGCTTTTTGGGAAATTAAAATTTTGATAACCCCCTTGAAACCCCCGGGGGTTAAAAGGGAAAACAATTTTAAAGTAAAGGATTACCCAAACCCTTTTTTAAAACCCAAAAAACTCTTAAATCAACCCGCAACCCCCTGTAACCATTATTTAGAAAAAAATTTAGATTTTTTGCCCCCAATTGCATTGTTATTTTATATTTTTAAAAATTTTATTTAAATATAACTTCCCCAATAATTTAAAAGGGTTTATTTTTTTTAAATTTTTGGCAAAAATTTTTGGTAGAAAGAAATTCAAATTTAAAAACTACTAATGGAATTAAATTTCAAGATTTTATTTCTTTCGACTTTTGAGTTCTTTTTAGAAAAGAAACTACGTAATTTTTAAAATAATCATTTTTTAAAAAAATTTTTTTCTGAATGTTTATGGCTAAAAAACAAATGTTTAAAATTTTAAAGGGGACGCGGTACCCAAAAAACAAAAACCAGTAAATTTTTTTGTAGCATTCAAATTAAAAATATTTTTACAAAGAACAACCCTTCAATAAAAAATTTTCAAAAAAAATAAATATTAAAACGTAAGTTTTTTTTTTTAAAAAATTTTTAAAAAATTAAAAAATTTTAAAAGTTTTTTTAAAATGCTACTCTTCCTACAAATTTTAAAAAATTTTGTAATGGTTTTTTTTTAAAATGTTCCCCCCAACATCTATTAAAAAAAGTTTTGGGATGGTATTGAGCTATCAGTTAAATAAAAAAAATTATGTAGCTTTAAAGTAAAAAAAAATGGCCCAAAAATAAGAAATTTTTTTGTACATTTTTACCTTCAGCATTTTTTTTTAAAAAAAACTATTCCCCACTAGACCTTATCCCATACCCCAAAAAAAAATTTTTTTTTAAAAAGCAATTTTTTAACACCCGGAAAAAAAATTGGAAACTTTTACCTTTTAAATTTTCCTAAAAGCCCCTTTGGGTTTTTTTAAAACCCTTCCCAAACTTGGGAAAAAAAATTAAAAAATTTAAAAAAAACAAAAATAAAATTTTAAAAAACCCTTTTACCAAACCCCCCTATATCATTTTTTAATAAAATTTCCCCCATTATAAAAGAACCTTCTTTTTTTTGCAATATCCTTAGCTCACAAAAATTCGAGCAGTTTAATTATTTTTTTGGGCGCCTAAATTTTGGGGAATGCCCTCCCCTTAAGTTAAAAATTTTTAAAAAATTTCATATTTTTTTAAAAAAGCAATTTTGTTAGGAAAAAAAAAAAAATTTTTTTTTGAAACTTTTTTATTCTATTTAACACCCCAAAAAAAAAAATAAAAACACTTTTTCTTCACCTTTTTTTTCAAACGAAATTTTTTTTTACCTAACCAGTTTTTTTTCCATTGAAAACATAAAATAATATCTTTTTATTCGATAAACTATACTTTTAAAGCAAATATTGCATCTCCCACCCCAGTCCCTTAATCCGAAATAAAGGCTGCTGACAGGAAAGGGTAATAAGGGAAAAACACAAAATCCTTAAATAATTTATCTAGAGTTTAAATTTTGTTGTGTTTTCCCTTTTACAAAATTTTAAAAATTTCCTTTTTCTCCTTGATTGAGTTTAAAAATTTTTATATCGGGGATTAAACAATTTTGTAAATAAATCTTCAAATTTTTTCACTAAACCCTAAAAAATAAAAGTTTAAAATTATTTTTAGAGTGAGTTTTTTTGTTTTTCAGAGAAAATTTTACCGGAATTTAAAAGAAATTTCTAATGGGGGTCGTGGGCTAGAAAAAAAATAGGAACTTTTTAAGCTATACATTGCATTTTTTTTAAAATTTAACTTCCCAACTCGTTTTTAAAGGGATTTACCTTTTAAATAGATTACGGGCCCATTTTAAAGTAACAATAAATTTTCGGATGGATTGAGGGAGAAAAAAAATTTTGGACATTTTAAAAACCCAAGCTTTATTTTTTCTTATAGGGAAAAAATTTCACCCCCAAAAAAAAAACAGTTTGAATTTTAGTTAAAAAATTTTGATTTTAAAAAAAAAAAATTTGGGGGGGGACACTTTTGTCATTCCCTCAGTACGTGATCTGCCCGTGAGAAATTGGGGGACCAAAAATCAGGAAAAAAAAATCCTTCCCCGAATGCAAAAAAATGAAAGAAAAAAAAAACCCCCCCTGATTTGAAAAATTAAAATCAGTGGCCAAAAACAAATTTCTAGAGAAAACAGTCGGGTTTTTTACCCCAAAAAAATTTTTAGGGGCATTGGGCAAGTTAAATTCAGATGAGTTAAAACATAAAAATTTTTTTTTCGAGTCCCTTTGTGTTTTTTTTTAACAGTTTTAGAAATAGTTATTTCAGAAATCTTTTAAAATTTCCATAAAAAATCCCTTTATAATAGTTTAAAAAGTTCAATCTTTTTTTTTGGTTTTTCAAAAAATTTAAAAAACCCTTTTTTTAAAAAATAAAATTTTTTTAAAATTAACGAACTCTACAAGAAATAGATTTTTTCATCAAACAGTTTTTTTTTTAAAAAAAGTAACAGAAGGGGTTTAAAAAATTTTAATTTAAAAAAAAAATAGAAATTTAATTTTTTGATACTTTTTTTATAAAATTTTTAGGTACAAAAAATAGTAATATAAAAAAAAAAAATTTTTGAGATAAATATAATATTTAATGTCTCAAATTTAATTCCCCAAAAAAAATAATTTCGAAGTACTTCAGGTATTTTTATCTGTTTTAATAAAAAAATTATAGGTCTTTTGATAATTTATATTTTTTCGGGCGGGGAAAAAAAAAATTGGGGTATTATTTTTGTAGAAAAAAACCCTTTTTTTTTGCGGTTATCCTTTTCTGTCATAAATTTGGGCTTCCTTTTAGATAATCTCTCCCCCAAAAAAAAAGTCCTAAAAGGGATATTTAAAAAAAAAATTGGATAAATGAAGAAACTATTCTCCCCTCTTCTTCACAACCTACCAGAAAAAATTTCACCCCCTTTCCCGAAAATATATACAAATATCAAATATTTGGAAATTTCCCACGTACGCATATATCACCGATTTGCACTTTTTTGTAAAAAAAAAGGGGGAAAAAGGCGTTTAAAAAAACAACGTTTTAAAACAGGCGGGCCCCTAAACTGATGCGGTTTGCTTTTAATGTCTTGTCATATTTGAAGTGTCAAGTAAATAAAAAGTAAGATTAAAAATTTTTTAAAAAAGAACTTATCTTTTTTCCTTTTTTTTAATTTGGGGGTTTTTCCGATAAAGTGGCACCCTGCTTTTTTTAGCATTTTTTTTTCCCTAAAACCCCCCAAACCCCAACCCAAAAATTTTCCCTTTGCTCCATTTTTTCCATTTGTTAGGGTTTTCTACTTTTGTGATAAGGGAAACCCGGTCCCCTTTGATTAAAACTAAAAGGGAAATTATACCCAAAGCTTTTAAAAATTTATAATTAAGTTCAAAAATTTTTTTTTTGGGTAAATTTGCTAAAAAAAATAAATTTTAATCATCTGGGAAAATCTATATTTATCTAAACATTTAACCCGTACCCTAATTCTCAATAAACCCATTTTTGAGGGGTTTTTTTAATTTTTGCTAATTAAGGGAAAATTGACCTTAACGGGTTTTGGGCTACCCACGTCCCTTTGGGCCCTTTTCTCGAAAAAATTTCAAAAATTTCTTTATGGGGGCCCAACCCCAAAAACAATTTCATGGGAAAAATCGCCACTGGCCAAACTCCCACTGCTGTACATTTCCCTTTTTTCTTTGGGTTTTTATAATAATTTATAAATACAGGCCCCCGCGATCTGGGGGGCGGTAAACCGGCATTTGTCCCGGGCGGTACATCTAAAGGGGAACTCGATCTTTAAAAAGCAAAAAAATAGATTTATAAATTCCAAAAATAATCTAAATTTATGATTTGAAAATTGGTTTTTACTGTGGTTCTTTTTTTTGTTTTACTACCTAGAACGTATATTTATAAAAATCCAATTTTATTACAATTAAAAAATTTATATTTTTTTTTTTTAAAAAAAAATCGTTTGGCTTTTTTTTTTAATTTGTCATTTAGCTTCCCCACTACGTTTATAACGTAAAAAGTGGAAGGTTTTATAATCGTTTTAGTCCGTCTGTTTTGTCCGTCCTGTCCGTCTGTCTGTCTGTCACCCACTTTCACAGAAGAACCACAAGTCTCACAGACAAGTGGGATACGTCATTTTAAAGCAAAAAATCATTTTAAGCTACATTCCAAATTTTTATTAAAAAATTTAAATTGAAGTTTATTTAAAATTTAAATAACTAAATTTTTTTTATCTACATTGAAATAACATGCAAATTATATTTTTTATTCATATTTTCACTGTTGTCATCCACAAGTCCCACAGACAAGTGGGATACGTCTGTTGAAGCAAAAAATCAATTAGGCTCATGCCAAATTTCATTAAAAAATTTAAACTAGAAACTTATTTTAAATTTTAAAAAACTAAAAAAATTTAATCTCATTGAAATAACATGCAAATTCCATTTTTATTCATATTTTTCACTGTTGCCATTTCTTTAAACGTACGAGAAACTTTTGTTAAAATAAAAATACACTTTTGAAAAAATATTTATTTATGTGATATAATTCGGTTTGGATTGTTGTATTATCACAATAGAGTTCTTTTTAATGGTTCTATATATATGTATGGAGAAAGATGCATAGAGAATTCTAAATGGCATAAAAAATATGCTAAGTTTCGCTTTTATTTTTAAAGCATCAATTGTACAAATTATATATTTTTTTGAACAGTAAATTAATTTAACAACTATAAATAAGTGAATTTTCGAAAGAAATGTAAATGGGAAATTGTGGCGACAAAAATATTTATTAAAAAAGATTACATCATATTCTTCGAACTTCCCAAAAAAATTTAGCAAACGATAAAGTCTAATTATTAAATCTGAGAAAGAATATTAATGAAAATAGTTAATTTTGGCGTTTAAAACTTTTAATTACAAATAGCTTGGGCCCTGTTTTTATTAGAATTAAATCACATTTGCCATTTTGCAAAAATCGCTCGAGAAGCTTTAATTCTTTTAGACAATAAATTAAAATAAATTTATTTTGCGACATCGATCAGTTTGAAATGACGTCAAATATATTTCACTACGGAATCCTTGTATGTTGATATGAAATGTTTTCATTCTATTTAAAAGCGAGGAATATGACATATTTATTCTTTAAAATATAAATTAATTTTTGCAAACGATAAATAATAATTATTGAATTTTTGAAATAAAATAAATGAAACTAGCCAAATTTAGCTTGTAAATGTTAAATATAGAATTAATGTTGTGTTTGGCGCGTTTTTTCCTGTTAAACACAAATATGGGGAAGCGAGTTAAGTGACAGATTCTGTTACAACCTACTTGTTTCTTTTTGTCTGAGCGGCGAAAAGGCCAGCGCGGATTTAATACTAAACACTTACCAAGCACTTTAGTTTTGTTGGGGCTGAGGAGCCAGTCGGTTAGGCATTCGCCTAGAATGTGTAAGGTCCCAGGTTCGGGTCGCGGCATCGCCAAATAACTGCCGACCTATAAACGGCCCGTGCAGCCAAAAACGTTAGAGACGAATAATACCCGTGTAGAGCGAGTGCACGTTAAAAATCCTTCAAAAGTTTCCTAACGCTGCGTACGATTGGCGACATGTACCCACGTTAGGGCTCGCCAATAGCCCTCGTTTAGCTCTAGTGCGGGGATAATTCAAACTAAACTAAACTTAATTTGTTACCCAACGTTACTATATTGCTAAAGAGTCAATATTTCAAAATCATGTTAGATAGTCAGACATAGTATACGATTCTTTTCTTCTGTGAGATTTTTCCCCCCCAATTTTTCTGCTCGGCAAGTCTTAATGCAGGAAAAGCAATGAAACAGTTTGCTTCCTATACCAAATCAATATTTTTTTATTATATGATCCATTAAAAAATTGATTAAAATTGAAAAATAAGAGAAAATTTTTTTTTTCAAAGTTGACTACCCTATTTTTGTTTGTAAAAAATTTTTTCCCACACTGGTTTTCAAAGTAGAATCGCCCCCGACCACGTTTTCCATACGCCAGAAAAATTTAGAGCTAACTTACGCCGTTTAAAAAAGGCACTAAATCAAATGGTTTTTTTTTTACATATAAATTAAACTTAAAATCTAATAACGATATAATCTTCTTATATGTTTTTGTCAAATTTTTTACTAAAATAATAACTCAAAAACTTAGATGCGCTTTTTGCAATGTAAATCTTTTGTTTTTACAAAAGCAACCCAAACAAACCATTATCAAGTCTCATGATGATTTGAAAAGTTTGAAGGCTTGGTGACAAGTATGATTGTAACAAAATAAAAATTTTTTCTTTCATATATGTACTTTCGGATTTCCGAAATTTTAAATCTCAAATACCTTTCTTTATTTAACACTTATATCTTATCAACAGATGTAAATAAAATCTAAAAAACATTTTTAAACATCATGTTTACAACATAAAATGATGATAAGATGCTATAAGCTTTTAAACTGATTTCATTTCAGCACTACATATTTTATGACAAATTACAATAAAATGGGCATGGTTTAAATTTTTATAAATTGTATAAGTTAAGGTATTTTGTTATCTTTTTTCTAAGTGTGCAGCGCGTTGTGAATTTTTATTTTATAGCAAATATTAATTGTTGGATTTGTGGTTGGTCAATGAACTTATGCATGAGTAAAAAAAAAATAACAAGACACTTTATTACAGTTTAACAAGATACTTATAAAAGTCACCCTATCGGTGAGGAATGGAAACTAACTCATTTACATAATGCGCGCTATCTTCTCTAAACATTAATTTCACAAAATGCTATTGAACTTTTCCCTAATAAAATTACACAGAAGTTTTTTTTTTTTTTAACCCTCTGAGGGGATAAGTTTTTTTTACCAAACTGTAAACTTGTTTTCAATGCATCATATTAAAATTTTATTCATTTAATAAATTGTTTTTTAAAACAACTTACTACATGAATAAAATTTTAATTCTTTAGATTTTTAAATTTTAATTTAAAAAATAGGGGAAACCGGGGCTAGTTTTCCATGTTTACTTCTTTTTGATTGTATAATTTTTACTTTTAATTTATTTCGAAGTAAACAAGATGTCATTGTCTTCCTCGCATTCTTATCTACAAAAAAGCATTACTACTTTTTTAAAAGTAAATATACTTTTGGTAGCAATTAGTTAAAAAGCAAGCATGTTGAGTTGGAAAATATGCCCCGTAGTAGGGGAAGTTTTCCCAGACTGCCCAAAAAGTGATGGGGCAAGTTTCCCACTATTTATTAAAAAAATTTAACGTATTTGAAAAAAAAAATTTAATTTTTTACGTAGATTTATTGTAAGCTAAAAAAGCTCACAAAAGAGTATACCGAGAATATAGGTTTTTGTTTTTTTAAATAGGGCCAGTTTATTGTACTAAACTATTTTAACCAATTTCATTAAAGTTCATTTTCATCTCGATCCCCTTTTAAAATTACATAAAACTTCCCTTTAGTGTAACTAAAATTTGGTGCTCTTTTCTAAAGGTTTTCTAAGTATTACAAAAAGTTATTGACTAAAGTTTTGATGTGATTGCTGCAGCCATCTTTTTTAAAAAAAACTCAAACTTTGGGTTCACCATGACACATTACTATTTTAAAAGTGTAATTATTCACGATCTATAGGAAAATATTTAAGTTTCTGAATGCTTTTCGACTACTACATCCATTCCTGATTGTTTTTAGAGTGACATATATTATTTCAGAATAGTACGAGTTCTTTCAGCTTCCTTTTTCATTACTATGCAGACAATTTTAAATTTAGTGCAAACCTTTTATTCATTACGTGTTCATGCGATAAAAATATTTTTTTTTTACTATTAAGCTTTATTTACAAAGGTTGGAGCACACTTTTATACAAGACATTGTTGGAAATCTTGCTCCGTGAAATTTTAAAAAACATGCCCCGTCGTCATATTTTGACTTTAATAGTACCTTGACGAGTAGAATTTTAATTATTTTGAAAACGAATATATAGTTCCGCAATCCGTAGATAGAACCATAGAGGTGCCACCTTTTAGTATACGCAATGATAAAACTGTAAGTTTCATGAAAGTACGTTTGATTTAGGTTTGAGTGTGAAAATTCACTCAACGTTAAAAAATCCCAAAAACAGCTCTAACGACAATATTTCAACACCAACTAAGCAAAAATTCTTGTGGGTGACATAAAACGGGTTGCTTTATAAATCAAGCAGCCATTTGGCGCCTCCTAATGGTTCATTTCTTGTATTAAGGCATGGTGGAAAACTTACCCCATGGGAAAACTATCCCCGGTCTCCCCTAATATATTTTTTTAAGAATTATATGTGTTGTTAGAAAAACTAAGTCCCTTGACGGGCTTATACGTCCCCTCTTTTTTCTGTTTAAAAAACAATTTTGCTATTCTATTTAATAGAACTTATGATTATAAATGTATTAATATTGACGTAAATATTATTTTGTTTCAATAAATTTTGCAAATGTAATTTCATATGAAGGGTGATAATTTATAATTTAAGTAAGCGATTTTCTGAAAAATCAATTCCGTATCCGTATTTGGAGTTGAAAATTGGTGAGAAGTAGTAAAGGGGGTTATACTTTTAACAAAAAAATTGCTTGGAATTTACTTACATTTTGTACAATTTTAAAAATGGTTTCAGTGCTTATTTTATATACTTCTACAGCGTGTTGAATATGTTCCCACTTTTCCAGTGTTCCTATATGTCATTCTAAAATGTCAAAGGTTTCTTTAACACCTGTTAGCGAGTTTTGGCCATGAAAAACCATATATTATTATTATTCAAATCATATTAAATTCCCCAAAACGCGTGATATTTTTGCTAGTTAATAATAAATTGATAAATTTAATTGAAAATAAAGTATTTAAGGGTTCGTTTATAGTTATTATGAGTTTAAGATCATTATAATGAAATAATTCGATTTCTATTGAATAAATCAATTATATATATTTTTTTATAAATTTCAATAAATAATAACTGTTTTCAGTAACCAGTTAAATTTCTTTATTCATCATAATTATTTAAGTTTCGGTTATACCGAGTCGGCAACATCGAACTTTTGTAACCACCTCTTGGAACAATTCTGGCTCCAGTGGTAAATTTTTTTCTTTCGGTATATAGAACTCTAGGTTTTCTCTGTTCGTGAATCACGTTAAATTGCTGTCCCACAATTTTGCTTTATTTCTCCGCTTAAAATATATAATATTAAACCGATTTTTTTAACAACATTGATTGGCGTTTTGGTAATGCATTGCATATTTGAAATGTAATCAAATTAAAACACACTGAAAAAGTTTATTAAGTAGAAGGAATAAAACAAGTTGCACGTAAAGAACTATAAAATAGAACACAGCAGATGAAAAAAAAACGATTTTTTTTTGGTGTGAAATCAAAACAACCAATGAAATCGCAGGAAATACAAAAAAGAAGACTGGAGAGTTACATCATCTAAAACAACCCCATACTTTCGTTCATCTGTTATTCCTACAAAGGGGGGCCCGGATGGCCGAGTGGTTTGGACCATTACGCTAGCAGTCTGCGCGCTGTAACGGGTGCGGGTTTTATTCCCGCCTTCGCCCTGGGTGTACTTTCCTTTGTCTGTGACAGAAAAAATTCTTTCTGTGTCTGTCTTACTTGACGAAGGCTTATATAAGCGGGTCTCTGATCGAGCACACAAGCCGGAATATATATGTACCTACCCCCCTCCCCCCTCCTACATAGAAAATAAAATTCATTTATGACAAAAAAAATATGGAGA
>JAFNEN010002584.1:0-15318 GCA_019343175.1 Oedothorax gibbosus
ATCCTAAATTATATCTTAAAATAAAAATTTTTAAAATATTAAAATTTTAAATATACACATTTAAACAAAATTTTTTAAATTGTATTTTTTTCTCCACACGATTATTACAATAGTTTAAAAATTTAAAAAATAGATTGAAGTATACCTACCACTAATATATTAACTTTCCCTTTCTTGTATTGATAATTTTGATATTCATTTAAATGTCTTAAACCCAAAGGGGTTCCCCGGACTTTGGGGTCTTTAAATTTTAAGTGTATGGGAAACGGTTTTATCCGAGAAAAGGGGTAATGGACGCCCATAAAGTATTTCTAAAATGCGAAACCCCCAAACACACAGGCCACAACCGCGCTCAACCGTACTATACCTTTTCCAGTTTTAATTTTCTCTTGAAAATGTACTGGGTGCTTTGTCCTGCCTACCCTCCTAAAAAAAAACTCCCCCCAACGCCACCCCACTGGCGTGGTGCTCAGAAAAAAAATCGGGCATTTTTAAAAAGGGCATTATTCAAAACAATATCAGTTTAACCGTCTATCCTATTTCCACTTTTAATTTTTACTTGCAAATTACTGGGTGCTTCCCCCTCCCTCACCTCCGAAAAAGAACTGCCCCCAAGGCCCTCCAGGGGCGTCGGTGTAAAAAAAAAATCGGGCAGTTTTAACTTTTTTTAAAAAACAAAGCAATTTCAAGTCCTAAAAGCTTTTGACTTCTCTCCCCGGGAAACTTAGATTTAGATTTCACCAACCTGAAAGGGGTTTCTTTTTTAATAATTATCTAAAAACGACGAAAAAACCCCGGGTTTAGCCCAAAAACGTTGCACCGTCTAACTTTCGGGGAAAACGCTATCATCAGGCTAAGTTTTTCTAGTCCGGGAAACCCCTTTCCTTCTGTAACTAAAACCCCCAAATACAATTTTTTTTGTTTTAAACTCGCTTTCCCCGGGGGTTTCAATTTTAATCAAATCCATGGGCACCAAAAACGTTAAAAAACCAAATCCCTTTTAAAAAATGCTCATAAACCGTCGATGTTGCCCCCAAATGTCATCAATTTGTGTTTTTTTCCCAAGGGACATCCAGATCCCGTTTCCATCAGTATTAAAAACTATTGATCTTCCGCTAGCCTTAGGACCCGGGCCATCTGATTTTTTTTTTTCTGCAATGAGGTATTCCCTTACTTACCGCTTAAAAACCTTGTTTTTGAGCAACGGGGTTCTCCCAAGGTTTTTTCTTTAAATAATCCTATAATGGAAAATAAAAAACAGTTAGTTTAAAATCATAGAATGCAATATTCGAATGTAATAATATTAATTGATTTACATTTCTAATAAAATTACCAATTACAATTTTTTTTACATAGTTTTTTTATGCAACAAGTGTGAAAAGAATTTTTTAAAACAATTAAATAAGATACTTTTTTTAAAAATTTTTCTTTTCACAAGCGATGCTAAGTATTTTTTTTAATTAGGGGGAAAAAATATCATTGATGCAAAAATAATTTTTCGCGCAAAAATTTTTAAAAAAAGCAGATCGATAAACCCTGAATTTAATGAAAATTATTAAAAAAAATTTTTTTTGAAATGTTGGCATCTTATGAAAAAAAAAAAAAAAAAACTTTTTTTTATATTTAAAAAAAAAACCTTTTTCTGGTTTGATATTGAAAATTTTAATGTGTAGTCGGATTTTTTTTTTGCAATTATAAAAAAAAAATTATTTCAAAAATTTCTCCTATATGAAAAAAAAAGCAAACTTTATTTAAACCCACCCCAAAACCTTAACTAGTAGGGAGATTAAATTTTTCTCTACCACCAAAACTTTATTATTTTTCAAAAAAAACTAAAAAGTCAACATTTTTCCTTAAAAAAATTTTTAGAAAAAATTCTAAAAATTTGAAAAAATTTTTTTTTAAATTTTAATTATAAAATGTAGTTTTTGTTGGGGTTTTTGTTCCCATAAAATCTTAAAAAGAAATCTGTTTAAATATAAAATTGTTATAAGTTACATTTTTGACTCTCAGAGCTCTAAAGTTTTGTTTTTTGGGGAAAATTCTAATTTTCTGAAAAACTAACCCCTTTTTCTCAAATCTGATCAATTTTTTTTTTGTTGCCATGCAAAGAAATTGAATTAAATACAAAAAAAATTAAAAAAAAAATGTTTCTTTTTTTCTTTCCGTGTTTTCTTTAAAAATAAATTTATTTAAAAATAATTAAATGTGTCCTTGACGTAATTCCGCGGAATCCAGGGTTTAGGGATATTTCATTGATGGTTCTGTTATTATATTTGCCATTTTAAATGATGAATATGTGTAGATTTTTATTACTGTGAAAATTTAAAAATATGCTTGTTCATGACCTCACCTAACCCCAAAACCCCCCCCCTCAAAGCACCCCCCTTGCCCTCAAAGCATCCAGCTGATGCATTTCTCCGAATTGACTGGATTTTTCCCTACTGAATTCTGCTGCTCCACGAAGTTGGGGCTTTAGCGAGGTCTAGAACACCTCACGCGTAGACGTTCATGCAGGGATTTTTGTCACGGTTCCAAGAATATGCGGTCCCGGATTACGCTTTCCCTCCTGGCTTTCAAATTTACAGCTGGCGGCCAGGTCTTTATTTTGGGTGACGTACGCATCGACCGGCGGGCCGTCTTGCTGGCAGCAAGAAAAGAACTTGAAGCGCTCAAACACAACGCTTTTCCGGGGTGTACAATTTCACAAATTTTAAAAGATTACTTTGTTGTAGATTTTCTTATCGGTAGCGGATCAAACTTGAAAGTATTGGAGAGCTGTACACCCTCCTCTCCCAGCACGGTGAGAAGAATCGCGATCTTTATCTCATCTGACTTTTTGTTTTTTTCTGACCCCTAATGATAGTGCCCCGAAACGTTGCTTTCCACTGTTTCCCTTTCTCCGCAACGTTATCAGTGGTGAAATCAAGTTCAGAAGGTGGTTTGAAGTATTCCATTTTCAATGAACACTACAGTTTCAGCCCGTGGTGCGGCAATCGTCGAATTATTCAAACTCCACCGAAGTCACACTTTCAAGTGACAACATGACTACTTTTTACTTCAGGGTTTTTAGGTCGGACACCAACCATGTCATTTTTTTAAATACTAAATATCATAATAAATGCATTACAAACTTCACAGGATCTGTAATCATCTTTTATTCGTAACATCGCATCTAAAAACGAACACCACAACCAGGGCTGCCGTTACGGTCAGCAGTTAACTGTTAGCTACCCATAATTAAATAAATATATAATTATCTCACAGTGAGAACAATAACATAATACTATTATCCCGCGGCAGATGAAAAAGTACATACACTTGGATCAATGCGATATTTTTTTAGTCCCGTGCAAAGAACGAGTATATATTTGCTAGTGAAAGCTAAAGGTATATTGACTGACAACCGAAATCTTAAAAGTTAATTCTTGACAAAAATGTATTTTTTTATTCGTGAAAGTTACTAATTCATAAAATATGATTGACTTAAGATAGCTTGTTGGCTTTGTGCAAAAAACATCTAGGGCATAAAACATGTTTCAATAAAAAATTTAGGGAAAGGAATATTACCTACTTTAAATAGTATGAACTACAAAGGTTACAGTATCTAGTTTCTACTTAGTCTAATAAGTTTTTTATTTATTTAAATTTTAAATATAATTGTAATTAAAAATTTGTATGAAAATTTAGGATGTAGCCTAGCCTGTTTCTTTGCTTTAAAATGAAGTATCTCACTTGTTTGTAAGACTAGCGGTTCGTTCTGTGAAAGTGGGTGACAGACTGACTGAACGATTAGGTTAGGTTAGTTTTGAATTATCGTCGCATAGAGCTACACGAGAGCTATTGGCGACGGGCGTCATAATTTAGAACCACAGTCAAGTGACGAGCCGACACCTGAGTATGCACCCAACGCAACCGTTAAGGGTGACATCTTACGCAGCGATGGGACTTTGGAGCTTATTTTACGTGCACTCCCTCTACATGGGGACTGAACGATTATAATACCTTTCACTTTTTACGTTATAAACGTAGTGTGGAAGTTATTATAATCGTTCAGTCCGTCTGTCATCAACTTTCCATAGCCCAACTACAAAGATTGATACGTCAAAAAAAATCAGCGCATCGAAATTCGAAGACATTGAAAATGTCAGAAAAAAATTCGAATTTAAGTACCTCAATTATTGAAAAACTGCAAAATTTAATTCTCATTTAAAAAGCATAAGAAGCCATTTTATTCATAGATATCATAGTAAAAGTATGCATAAATACTTGTATAAATAATATTGATGTATTACAAAGAGGAGTAAACTTAGGGATGGAAACCGAAACCGGTTTTTGAAAAACCGTTTTTTTGATGAGGCCGGTTTTAACCGGTTCTAAACCGGAAACCGGTTTTCTGCTGGAAAACCGTCTAAAAACCGGAAACCGGTTTTTTCTCAAAAACCGCCATCGACGTTTTTTAAATTTTATGTAAATTTTTTTTTAAAAATGGGGTTTTGCACTATGTTGAATCACCCGTTTTTGACAGCATTTTTGAAAAATTCATCTTTTATTAACTTCGGTTTTCACATTTCCTTTCAAGTTTTCCTCCTAACATGATATATAAGTAAAACGCTTCTTTTCAAGTTCCGTGTTGTTCCTTTGGTCTGTTAGATCAGGTTTCGCTCTTTTAAATATAAAAAGCTATGTTATATGACATTTTTGGCAATGAACGTATTACGATGGAGTTAAAAATCCGAAATAGAGATTTTGTGGTTTTTTACTCGTTTTGGAGGGTGCTGATTCCGAAAAAGTTGTTTCGAACATTTCTCTGCATAACTAAAAAGAGCCACGAGCATCAAATTTGGTAAACGAGTTTCTGGTAGTACTTGTGGACAGTCATAATAAAGTTTTCGATAAAATTGCGCATGCTCAAGGGGTAGCTGTCATAGAACTTTTTTTGGTTTAAGGGTATCGCCGAAAAACGAAATGCGACGAAGACTTCAAATTTGGTAAATGTGTTCCCAAAGAACTTGTTGGATGTTAAAAGGTTTTTGAAAAAATGGACATGCACAAAAAGCGCTGCCATAAGCCATAAAACTTTTTTGGTTTTAAAAGTATTTCTGAAAAACTAAAAGAGATACAGACTTCAAATTTGGTACGCGTGTTCCCAGTATTCTTCCGGCGTCAGAATAAGGTTTTTCGAGAAAATTGCGAATGCGCTAGGGGTTGTTGCAATAATTTTTTTTTTGTTTAAAAGGTATTTTAACTACCTTTTAGGTATATAATTCGCATTGATTTATTTAGCGGTAATTGAAGTTTTGTATGGTTACACACTCCTAGTTTACTTCAGTTTTGGATAACAAGGTTTAAGTGTTTTTCTTAAAAGCCTCTATAAAGTTGCTTTTTATTCAATTCCTCTTTTTTAATTTAACGTTACAGTTGTATAAATTTAGCTCCGGCTTTTCGATTACTCTCGGGCAATTTTTTGTGCTTTTTGTAGTTGTTATCCGGTTTTCTTAAGTTCCACATTTCTCATGAATATTTTATTTTCTCCTTAATTTCTATTCCAGTGGCTTATCGTATTTGCAGTGATTCTGCTTTTGCTGACATGTAACCGGTTGAAGGGTTCGATTCCCGAATTAGGCACCGTTTACTCGGTGTTTCATCCCTAAAATAGGTCGATAAAATGAGAACCAAACGTGCCTAAGAAACTAAACCAGCCGAGTTGTGCATATATATAACAATGACCACTTAACTAGGGTAAGTAAGCTAAAATGGGCACAGCAGGCCAACTTTCCCTTTTCGTCCGTGATTTATCATTTACCCTCCAAAATGGTACGCAGGGACCAACAACAGTGGAAGAAACGCCAACAGTGACAACCCCGACCACGTTTGTCCAACACTACAAAGTAAGCCGCCAGTAGGTGGAAATGAGAGTTTTGGGGCCAGTGGGCGGGATGCGGGATAGGAGCAGGAAGAGTATGAACGTCACTGATAACGCCTATGACGTAGTTGGACTATGACGTACACTCGTGGTGCCATCTATCGGTAGGGAAAGGAAGTAAAAATAACGTCCTTATGACGTAGTTGGACTATGACGTACGCTCGTGGTGCCATCTATCGGTAGGGAATGGAAGTATAAATAATGTTTATGACTACGCTTGTGGTGCCATCTATCGGTAGGGAATGGAAGTATAAATAATGTTTATGACGTACGTGGTGCCATCTACCGGTGAATAAATAAATGATTTTAATGTAAAATAGGGTGTAAAATAAAACATTTTAGCGCGAAAAATATTAAAAAGTGAGTTTTTGACGATTCGAACCCCCGATCTCCAAAAGCGAACGTGGCCCAGCGACCTTGCTACGTTTTTTAGTGAACTGGGCCACGCCCGCTCGACAATATGTGAAGAATTAACGTTTATTTGCGGTTTCTATAATTGCTCATGGCGCCATACTAGTATAAAATATTTCATTTAATCCTGTCTAAATGGTGGCATAAACTCGAAATACTTTTGCGGGATAATTTACTTAATAATTAGATAATCGTAATATCTGATTGACATTGCACATGTCTAAATGGAGACACTTAGTCTGAATACTTTAGATATATATCTTAGTGGATGTGTATTTACTCAGCAAAATTAAGATAATCTCTAGAATCACAGTCACGTAGGTACCAAAGGTTTTCGTATGCAAAACCTATGACATAATGGATTCGTCCAATGAACATAGATGTAGATGGCGGTTGTTTTTCTTCAACAGCCAATAGAAAATGTAGATAGAGGGCGCTTTCACCTCCGACCCATCCTAGTGTCAGAACTCGAACATTTCATTCCTTCACTAGCCTTCGACAACTTATAGGATCGTAAAAAAAAATGAATTCTAAAATCCAACGAAAAACGATCATCCAGCATGTATCCGTCAAGTAAAAAGTCTAAATTGCAGACTTCTTTCAACAAAGTTCCGAAGGGCACAGATGCCTTTTTAATGACGAATGTGAAACGTGTTGTCAATGATTTAAAAGCAATGGGTATATTAGAATGTTTTTACAAAATCATTTTTTCCACGGTTTTTCACTTTTTCCATATAAAATCAAAACTGTTCGAAGTATCCGTATAATAATAATATGTCTGAAGATTTAAAAATAGATTGATTGTTCCCCCTATTCTTGTATTTTTATTGTCTAAAAAGCTAAATATATATTTAAGTTTTAGAATTATTTTTTTTATAGTATAAAACCAACTTTAAAATACTAATTTTGATATCTTTTTAAAATCTTAAACTGAAATATATTTTCAAAATCATTTATAAGTAACTAAAACCCCAATGTAATAGCTAAAAAATTAAATAAACCTTTAACTAAAAAAGTCATCATTAGTTTACAAATACTAATTCAGATAACTAGAAAATAGTCCTCTAATTAAAAAAATTAGTGAAAGAAGAAAGTTGTACATGAAAGAAAATAGTTAAATTGACTGTTTAAATTATTTTGGAACCTCTACCATGCAACGTTGAGTTTACGAAGCTTATATAGCATAAAATTTAGAGAATAAAATGTCTATATTTGTATTTTTCTTGAACTATATATATGTATAATTTAAGATTTTCTAAAAATAAATAAAAACTATTTAAGCTGTAATATTTTTTTTTAAAAAAATACTTCAAAGTATTAATGAATCTTCTGGATAGAAAAAGAAACATTTACTTTATTTTTAAAACTAACTTATATTTACACAATCAATCGAATGGTAGTTTGCCCCTTTAGGTTTGTAGTAACTTTTATTTAGAACCTCTTACCCATACGATTAAAACATCTTTTTAAAAAAAACTCGCCAAACGCAGCATTTAGTTCCATTTTGAACTATTAAAAAAAGGATATAAGATAATAAGAAAAAATCCCTTTTGAAATTCAAACAATTTTATTTATCATAAATTAGATCAAATAAGATAATAATAATAATATTAAGTAACTATACAATGCGTCTTTTTAAGAAGACAACATCGTCTCACCTTCACGACAAAACATTAACCTACATCACCTATGTCCACCTAACAACTCCTGTAAAAAAAGAAAACAATCATAAGTAAACAATCACTAATAAAATTTCATAAATAAAAAAAATGAAATTATACTTACAGCAATAACGATAATGTCCAAGGCATAAGAGGTAACTCCATCCTCAACAACCAGCGCTTGTCATCATATGGAGATAGGGCCCTCTTTGTCTGCTGAATGGTATATAGATGATGCAGGTTGCTTCCAATTCTAGTTTTGCCGTACTGTATTGGGTTTGCAGTTTCTCAAGGCATTCGAGAAAGGTTCTATGCTTGAGAAACTTTTTTGCGACTGATTTTGATATCCCCTTGGCAGCCATCTTGACTAATGTCTCCGCTAACAATGAGTACATTTTAGCTCGAAGGCCAACAAACTCTAGCCCATGTACCCCATTCACTCATCTTTAAACTTCCCCCGTTTCACCTTTTTATTGATGGGTCAAAAAGGGGTTGATCAGGAGGATAGTCGGAAAAGTAAAAATGATTTTTCCCCTTTCCGACATATCCTTGATGAGGTTGAAGTGGTTAACCATATTTAGAGAGTCAGTGTAGTGAAGAGAAGGTCTCGCTTATTACGGAACTTTGGAAGGATTCACGGTTAATGGAATTGGTACATCAGTACTTTTACTGACCTAAAAGTCCCCCGTGAAACCCCCCCCCCAGGGACGGCATAATGTGGAGTTCGACGATTCCCGTTGAACAGCAAACAGGTCTTCATCAAATTCTTAAAGGGGAGTAAAACTCGGGTTGTGCTGCCAACTTCCTCGCCTTCCTCGGGGTCGGTAACCATTTCCAAATTTCCTTTCCTAATTTTTTCCATCGTCTTACCAAAACCGCGTTATTCATTAATTTAAAAAAATTTCCTTTTCGAAGGATGTTTTTTGGCGCGCGTCGTTGTTGTTGTTTGAAATCAATATATTTTTTAACCAGGGTCTCTGGAAAATTTTAAGTATTTTGTTATTTTTTAACCAAAATTAGACCAAGCTCTAGATATAAACTTTAAGTTACATAGTGTAGGACATAGGGGTTTATTTAGATTGAAAAATTGGGGACTAATTTAATGTTATTAGTGGAAGGCTTCATACCCGTTGCAGTTAATATGTCGAGTGTCTTGGGTGATAGCATGTCCTTTGGAGATGGATAACCTCTCAGGCGCCAAGGGGATAGTCGTTTGTGGTCCGGCGTGAAAAATGTATAGGATAGTCCAAATCTACCTAAAAATAAAACATAATATAAGTATGATTTCCCCCCATTTTTTTTTTTTTTTTAAATGTAATAATACATACCTCAAAGAATGAAACCTCGACACCATCAATCAGCCCACCCCCAGGATATCCTGCTCGGTAACTTTAGGATCTATCCATTGGAAATTACCCACAGGAAGGGTTTTTACATAGCCCAACCTGAAAATAAAAAAAACTTTTTTTTTTCAAGATATTTATGGAAATTCCCCAAAATATTTTTTTTTTAACCAATTGGAAGTATACATACCCAGGCATGAGAGTGGTAAAGAGCAAAAAGTCAAAAGCGCGTAAGCTAAATTTTTGCAAAAAAACAAAAAAACACGCGAAACCGAACTTTCAAACATAAAAAATTTGTCATCATCAAACTACATCTAAAATCGTTTTAAAAATAATAATGCAATAATTCACAACACTGTATAATGCATTAGAATTTTTTTTTTTACAACATATTTCTAAAATTTAGTTTTTCAATACCTATTTACAACTCCAACCAAATTACCATATTTTCAACTCCAACAAATTACATTTAACTTTAAGCATTACTTTTCTGCAAAAATTTTTGAACATATCAATAAGGTGTGGTTTCTTTTAAAAAAAAGTTACAGTTTTTTTTTACTTTAGCTGATTTACCATTTTCAGTATCTTTATCAGAAGAGAGTTTCCTTTTTTGTCAATTTTTTTCCCCTTAAAATTTTTTTTTTTTTTTTTTTGCAGTAGAGCTAACTTTTGACAAAGTTTTTCACTTTTGAAGCAGTAAATTTTTTTTTTCAATTCTGGAATTTCTTTCACTAGTTTTTCTTTTCATCAAAGGAAAAGTCCTGCATTATGTGTCACCTTTATTTTTTAAGTTTCTTTTTACGCTACCATTTTGGGACTGGTAGTAGTTGGATTTGTTCGCTTGGTTTTTGATTGGGGTTACATTTAGATTTTTTTGGGTTTTTTTTTTTTTTTTTTTTTAAATCTCTGTGTCTTGGCTGCTTCAAGGGTCAGTTTTTTTGCGTCAACTTAGAAAATTTTAACCAACTTAACATTATGAAAGTTTGTTGTTCCTTTTTTTTTTCAGGGGGCTGTTTTTTTGCTGCTCCTCCTTATAAAAATTAAAAAAAGATCTCCCCTTTTTTTCATAATTTTCTGTCAAAAACGTTCTCCAAGAAAAATTCCCCCTTTTTGCAAAAAAGCACTGCAATTTTTTTTTAGAGGACAGTTCAAAAATTTTACATTTTTTAAAAGCACTGAAAATTGGCACATTCATCCGACTGGAATTTGATGTAAAAAATTTATTTAAGGCTGAAATTTTCTTTCCCCTTTTGGCCCTGGAAAAATGTCAAAAAGCAAACCAAATTTGCTTAAAGTGGATACTTTTTTTTTACCCCAAAACTTTCCCCCCTTATCAATGCCTTCCTTTTCCCCTTGTGGTTTTAAAAAATTTCTTTTTTAAAAACCCAACGACCTCTAAATCATAAAGCCCTTTTTTCTGATTTTTACTTTTAAAAAAAAATTGGGGTTGTTTGGGGGACTTTAAAACAAGAACCCCTGTACATGCGGGATCAATACGGATAAGCTTTTAAAAAAGGATTTGTTATTGCATTTTTGCCGTAAAATTTTGCCACAACCAGAAAATGCTTCCATGGGCAGATTGAAATTTTTAATGGTATCACACTGTGCTTGGTGAAACAGAAATTAAAAATTTTTGGGCCTCTTTCCAAAAAACACAGATTAAAAAGGTAAAAATGAACCTTTTTAAAATTTAAATTCTTTACATGTCTTCCTTTGATTTTTTTTAAAATTTTTGGTTTACAAAAAAACCCCAAACTTTTTTAAAAGTTCCATCTTTTATCGGGGAAAAGTGGAATTAAGGGGTGGCATGCTCAAACATCATAAATTCTTTTTTTAAATAGGAAATCTGAAATTTAAAACCCATGTTTAACTTTGAAAAACTTTTTTCCCCCAAAAACTTTTGAGTGGGGCGAGTTTTTTCTTTAATTCCCCCAGTTCGGGCATATTTTTTTTCCCCAATTTTTTCCCCTTGAAGATTTCGAATAAATCTCTAAAAGTCATTGATTTTGGGGAGTTTTTTTTTAACTTTAAAATTTGTGCAAAAATCCCCTTCTCTTTTTTTGACAAAAAAAATAAAAAATGTCGGGGGCCCAAAACAATCGTTTTAAACAATGCGCAATCGTATGCCGAAAACCCCCTTTTTAATTCAAAAATTTGGAAACGAAAAATTTTCACCCAATTTGCACATATTTCAGCTAATGCTCTGAAAAACGGTGATTTTTTTTGCCCTTTTTGATTCCCCGCAAATAAAAATTCCCCCGGTAATGATCAAAGGGGTTTTGCAAAAATTTTTTTGCACAATTTGTGCAGGTGAATGTATCCCCGCCTGTTAGAAAAAATTTGGGACATTTTGGACGGTTTTTGTGTCTCTAAACCTGTTTTTCCCTTCCCCCTCAAAATTTCGGGAATCTAGCAACCAGAAATAGTTTTTTCCCAAGGGGGATCATTGTTTCAAAGTGTCAAAATGCCTTTAATGGGGGTCACTGTAAAATGTTTTGAAAAAGAATGAAAAAGATGTTTTTTTATATTTTTTTGTTCCCCATCTTTTAAATTTCTAAAACAGACAATTTTTCATGTTTTTTTCTCGTGCTTTCTTTTCCTTTTAATGAAAGAAGGGCCCCTTTTTAAATCTTAAAACATTTTTTTAAAAAATTTTTTGGGGGGTACTCCATATTTTTAATTTTTAAGAAGCACTGTACGATGCATAGCATTTTTTTCGAAAAACCTTTTTGTCTGTTGCTAGCGCTTTTGCCAACTCAATTTTATCAGGTCTTTAGAAGGCCGAGATTTTTCTCTATAAAGAAATCCCATTTTTTTGGAGCTAACACGGTCGGCCCCGGGGTCAAAAAATTTGGTGCGGTTTTTGTCTGGAACTTTCCCCTTAATGGAAAAAAGGAAGCAACCATAACGGAATTTTTTTTCGGGGGTTTCCCGATTACTACTTCCCGGAAAAAAAATTGTTCTGGGCCCTTATTAGGAGAGGGGGTTTTGCTTTGTGGTTTCAAATGAAAAATTTTAAAAAGCCCTAGAAAACCTCTATTTCCATAGAGGATGTCTTTATTGTATGATGCAATAACTGTTTTCCGGCAATTTCCCTTTTGAATCACGTCCCAACTCCTCCATCCACCTGCTTTTCCAATTCCAAACCAAAAATTTTAACTCCTTTTTCAACCCTTGGTGCTACAATCCCCCATCTTTTGGGTTTTTAAAATGTTCCCCCTTTGAATGCCGCCCCTTGTCTGGCCGATTTAAAAAAACTGGAAAAAAAAAAAAAACCGTAATGACAAAAAAAAAAAATAATTGTAATGACCTTGGAAAAGATTGAAGATCATAACAATGTGCTAAGTTTTTTTTCGCCAAAAAGGAAAAAAAATCGGACATTTGGAAAAATTTTAACGTATATTCTAAAAAAAAACATGTATTTTAAAAAATAAGGAATCTAATGGCGGTCTTTAAATTTAAAATCGGCAAAAGGGGAAAATTTTTTAAATTTTAAGATTAAATTACTCCCCCCCCCCCCCCAGTGTGCGGATTGGGTTAAAAATTTAAATTTTCCCCCCAAAAATTTAAGTTATAATCAACCTTGAAAAAAAAAAATTTTTTTCCAAGTATTTTTTTTAAAACCCCAAAAAGAAATGCCCCTGAAAAAAATATGTTTTTGAAAACTATTCCAAAGGCCCCTTAGCCCGCTTGAAGGGCTCCCCCCCGGGTTATTACGGGGGCATCGGCGTTTTCGTTGGGGGGAATAAAAAAACGCCCAAAAACCCCCATAAAATCCATTATATTTTTAAAAAAATATTTTTTAAATTTAAAAAATATATTAAAAACACATTTTTATTTTTTTAAATTTTTTAAATTTTTTTTAAAATTCCTAATTACCCCAAAAAAATTAAAAACCCACGTACAAAAAAAAAAAAAAAATCAACTCGCGCCCTAAGTTTTCCCTAATAAAGATCGCGGGGAAAACGGGATAATATTATCCTTTATCATGCATTTCATAAAATTGCAAAAAAACCCTTTGATTATATATTAATTTTCTAATTAAAATTTAAAAAAATTTAAAACATACCCTTTTACTTTGATCTTGAATACCCAAAATTTCCCTTTCTGATTTCTACAAACTATAAAAAAAAAAACGCGTACCAAACGGTACCATTTGCCAAAAATTTTAAACAACAAGAACAACGATACATTTGGGGAACAAAAAGGGCAGGTACTTTTAAAAATTTATAAGGACAACAAGTGAGTAGGGGTTGGGTTTTTGGATGTAGCCCTAACACCCCCACTTCAGAAAAAGCCCCAATAGCTTGTTAAAATTTTTTGTAACTGTTCTGTTGACAGGGCCCTCCAGTCAATCTCGTTTGGGCGAGATATGCCCTTTTTTTGGCGGTTACCCTTTTTTTGTTTTTTTTTGTTGGGAAAAATGATGAAATTTAAGAAAAGTGGGAAAATTTCCCGAAAAAAAGTGGGGCAGAATCCATGCCTGCATCCATGAGGTTTTTTGGCGTAAAGGTATAGAATTTTTTATTTCCCTTTTTGAAATTTATCCAAGGGTTTTTCCGGGATTTTGGTTTTTGAATGACGATGGGGTTACCCTAACCCCCTCCACAAATTTCCCCTTTCCGATAAAGATTTTGCAAAACTATTTCTGTAAACAGGTAAAAGCTAAACCTCCGTAATCTTCAGTGCTCTTGCCAGGGCAATCCGGGAGCAGTCTCATATGTGCGGCGCCCAAACCCTTGTAGAAACCCAGAGTGGGGTTCCGGAATTTTTCGAACACATCAGCCAGGGGGAAAAAACATCTGTTTTGGGGCCCAAAGAGGTCAGGTTTCCCCAAAGATTTCTTGATGTTAAAGGCCTCCTACTGACTAGCATGATGTTTATTCCTCCCTGGTTTTCCTTTCTGGGGCACCCGTATTTGTAAAAGCATCCGGGGGTTTGGGAGGGTGGTCTCCGAAAATTTGGCAAAAAGGGTATCCATGTACTATAAGGATAAATCCCCTTCTTCAGAAGAAAGACGATGTGGGGGACTGGATACAGCTTCTTAAAATGGAAAAATTATCCTTCTCCAAATTTGCCCCCCCAAACTTGGCAAAAGGGGGTACCCAGGAAGGCAAGATGTCCCATGAATTGGAGCATGACGGGAAAACTTCTCCTGTTTTCGGGAAAAAAGAGAAAACAAAGATTTTTCTGATTGTTGGGGGTGGGCCCTGAAATCGTGACCTTATGCATACCAAGCTTCTGCATAATGATGTGGCGGGGCCCAATCCCTTTAGATTGTGGAAAACCTACCCCCAAACATGGGGGCGTTTTTAAATGGGCCCAAATTTCCTTGGTATGCAAGGCATGACGGAATTTTTTCCCCTAAATATGATCGTGATCTTTTATTGTCATCCCCAAAACCTTTTACACAGATTGGGAATGTGTCGCTTCCCCAAAATTGCTTTCCCAAACATCGGCAGTCATTTGAAGGGGGTGACCCCGTTGTTTTTAGGTTCCAAATCATCCTTTTCCTTGATTTATGGCCCCTAGGAAATTTACTCACCCCAAAACACCTCCCCCTCTTAGAGGCTGGTGGGTTTTAGGGTTTACCAAATTTTACCCAATTTACTATATAGGAATATCCGCATGCTATGTGGTTCGCTGTCTTCCCCCGTTTATTTCCCCCGGGCCTTTAAACGATTTTTGAGACAAGTGTCTCGAAATCGGCATAGATCATGTTTTGGTAACCCGGACATTGGGATCTATACTGGGGTTAATGACAGCTTGGGGATTCTCCCCCGATGGCTCTTAAATTTGCTGGGGGCAGGGTCACCGCAGTGGGTTTGATGATCATCCCCAAAAAAATCCCCACGTATGAATCGAGAAGGGGGCGAAAGGGAGTAGAGATGTAGCTCCATTGTGATGGGTCAATGGATAGGGGGTTGGGTCATGGGTTTGGGGTGAGACCCAAAAGGGGGGGTCTTCCTCCGTCGGT
>JAFNEN010002585.1:0-15047 GCA_019343175.1 Oedothorax gibbosus
AACCCAAAATAAAAAACGTATATAATTTTTGTGCAATATATAATTTTTGTGTTGTCATTTTAAAATGGCTTATTTTTTTCATCGGTACGTCACGTGATCACAAACACGTCGATTTGGCTGACGTCACTAGTATATATAAACAAACCGGTGTGATGCTTTTTGCTTGCAATTAAACAGTATTTAATCTAATCTACTATTAAAAATAAGAATTATATAGATAATGGAAGGAGGTTTTACAGAAGCAGATAGTTCAAATTTGCTTAAAGTAGATTCCAAAATGGTGTTTTAATGTTTGTTTATAGTTACTAGTGACGTCATAGATACCACGTGACAGCCACAAAGCGTTTTCGGGCGTAATTTTTCGTCCTAATTTTAACATTCATTTTTCTCAATTTTTATGGGGTATTTGAAAAAGAAAAAAACGGGTCTAATATTTTTGGCATAAGAATAGTTTAAGCCAATAAAAGTTTTTTTAGTCAAATACCCTCTTATAATGTTTACAATCAAAGTACGTGTATTGCTATTATATGCATGATGCATATTTATTCGGGTTTTTTTGTGGGTGGCGCTAGTGTCTAAGAAAATCTCCATTGTAAATACGAATGCACAAACCCTCTTTATACTGATAAGGAAAATACCAACGCCAGCTGTCAGAAGTTGAGAATCACTGTGTTAGATTAGCGTCATACTAGAAACACGCTTGGGTTATTGCAGCCACTTGCTCGTAATTTTGAACCATGGGCAGTTAACGCAACACCACCTAGATTAGAAGGCCGGAGACTTGGGAAGCCTGATTTTATATTAGTGCACCGATTCCGTAGTTTTTATCAATGATCGTCCGTAACTCGATCACGTTTTATATTTAAGACAATTAGAATGAAGCTGTCATCGGCGACACCTCGAAATTGTTCTATTGATGTGACGTTATGCTGCTTAGGTCTTCGGCCTGGTGGTATTGGTTAACGCGGCCTGCACTCAATGCAATCTAAACGGTCTCAGGCAGGCAAACTGCAGTATCTAGACATTTCCTTGGACTTTTATTGTAAAAATTAATAACTTTTTTACTACAATAAAGTATACTAAAAGACTGATTAATTCAGTCTAAAAGGCCAATTCATTGTTATGGTTACTGCAGTTTGCTTGACTACGACAGGAAGTATAAGTATGTATAGACGCGTTGAAACAGTATTTACTATTACAACATAAAATATCAGTACATTCACTGCCAAGTTTGAATAAAAAACTGTATCAAGATCTCATTAAAATACCGCTTTTTAATTATTCAAAATTGTAATATAAAAATAATTATGAAAACTCTTATTGGGAACTATTTGGACTCTAATTAAAAAGCGACTTAAGTCGTTGTAATATTAATATTTAGAGTACTTTTAATTTCATTGAAAATGATTATGAACCATTTTCATATTTTAAAGAAAAATGAAAGCCACGAGACTTCCAAATCACTTTTTATTATTTTAATGATAAAAAACCCAATTTCACTGGTAAAAGTAAAATTTTCATTTGATTCACAAACAAGCAACGTTGGGTATAAAATTCTCGGATTTTTTAAAATTAATTTCTTCCAAAAATAACTTCTGTTCAAGTTTAATTGTCTATTTCTTCAAGCAAAATGTGCCCTGTTGAAATAGCCTTTAGGGTGTCTACCTTATTACGAAAAAAGAGGCACGTAGCTCTAATGCGTGTTTTTTAACCCAGCAAAAGAATAAAAATATTTAGGTATAGTAGAGCTCCATTCATCCGAAGCGTTGCCGATTATCCGAATTTCAGAAAAAGAATTCAACTCAACCATCTGTTACTGTTTGTCTTAGTTGGGGGTCATACCCAGTAATTTTTTGGGGTTCAACCAAAAAAATACTAGGCATGGCATCCAACAGAGGCAAACAGTAACAAATAAGCTAGTATAAAAGATTATATATCGCATATAAACTACTGTAAAACCAACATAACAAACCACATAAGTTTGAATAAAAAAATATATAACAAAATTCTACAATTCAAACTGCCATACATCACCTTACTTTTTGGTTGGTTTAATGACGACTGAAACTAGAACTACATGATCTCACAGCCCAATATTGACAGTAACTGAATTTACCATTTTCCTCGATTCACTTAAATTACCCGAATTCTGATTAACCGAATGCGGTTAGGTTTCAAATGCTTCGGAATTGGATTTCTACTGCCTAAGCCAATTTTTAAAAACTAAACACTTGGTTTAGTTTAGATTATCGTCGCACTAGAGCTACACGAGAGCTATTGGCGAAGGGCGTCATATTTTAGAACCACAGTCAGGTGACGAGCCGACACCTGAGTAGACTAAACACTTGGTTCTTTTCTTAATAACATTGCCCGAGTGTCCTCTGCATCAGGACTGAAATGGCAGACAAAGTCATAATGGTATTCTGCATTGTGTTCCCCTAGTTCCCATATCAATAATATGCGTTATATTTAATCCCTGCATAGGATTAGGATTCTGACGAAGTGGCTATTAAGCGTTTCGTTTAATTGGAGTTTAAAGCCCTTGTATGACTTCCGTTTCAAATTGGGGGGCGCTGCCATCGCACCGATTTGCATTTATTAGTGATTCAATATGGCTATTTTTAAGATTGAGGATGGTAATTAAAATTAAGTATTTAGTTCCTGTTAAATCTTGAGGATGATTCATATGACATAAATATTTTTGGATGAATATTAGTTCCTTTTTAATCCTTTTTATTTAAACCTAGAACTTAAGAGGGTAGATATTTACCTAAGTTAGGTTTGTATTTCTAGGGCTGTGTCCTAACTACGACATCAAATGCAACAAAAATTGGCGACCGCCAAGGTCGCCAAGCGATGCAATAGCTTGGGGGCTGACTCTGCCAAGTGGCCAAGTTTTGTTGCATTTGATGTCGTAGTCAAGACACAGCCTAGCGTCAATATGGCCAGTTTTATGATCGAAGCTATTTAATTCAACTTTTAACGAACTAAACCTTAATAAAATTGGATTTGTTTTTTATATTATCTTCGGCATTAAAAAAATCAATTTGCTGCTTTCTTTTTGAAAAGAGTCAAATTGCTGTTTTCTGAACGATTTTTTTAACAAGTTCTAACAAAACTGAAACAGACTAATTTTCTGTTACTTTTATAGTCACTCAACTTTTTATATTTAAAAAAGTAGGCTTGTAGCAACAACTATCACCTAAAACCGTTTCCATACAAGATTTATGCATCTTAGGAAAAATCATCATACACAACATTTAGCTGTAGTTAACTTTTAAAAGCCAAAATTGGCTATTTCATTAAATTTCTTTCAAAAATTCTATTAGATTAATTATATTATTACAACTATATTAATCGTTTTTATATTAATTATATTATTACAACTATTAATCGTTTTTTATATTAATTATATTATTACAAATATTAATCGTTTTTATATTAATTATATTATTACAATTATATTATTTATCGGTTTTATATAAATTATATTATTTATCGGTTTGAGAAATTTATTTGCAATTCGAAGAATGATACAAAATCGCATAAGTCAAATCCTCACATCCATTCCCGCAACATTCGGCGCGTTTCAAAATATCGCTAACGCCTAAATGACGCGGACTTCTTATTCTTAAATAAGTATTAACATGAAATTTTGTTTTAGTTTAGTATGAATTATCGTTGCACTAGAGCTACACGAGGGCTATTGGCGACGGGCGTCGTATTTTAGAACAACAGTCAGTGAAGAGCCGACACCCGAGTAGGCACCCAACGCAACCGTTAAGGGCGACATCGTACGCAGCGTTAGGACTTTGAAGGATATTTAACGTGCACTCCCTCTACACGGGGACACTCTATTCGTCGGACATTTTGGGCTGCACGGGCCGTTTATAGGTCGGCAGTTATTTTGGGGATGCCCGGACCCGAACATGGGACCTTTCGCATGCTAGGCGAATGCCTAACCGACTGGGCTCCCCAGCCCCCTCATGAAATTTTGTAAAAAACCAATATTTTCGAAATATTTAGTAAAACGTACCAAAGAAATGTAAAGTAAAACTGTGAAACAGTAAATACCAGGGCATGCACAAAGCAGACCATGATACATGTCGTCGTTAGAATGGCATATATCCAACAAGAGTTAAACTTGTACGAGTTTTGTTAGTTGAATAATAGCACTAGAGATACACGAGGGCGGTGGGCTCCATAATTTAAAACCATTGTCAAATGACAAGCCGATAGTTGAGTAGGAACCCAACGCAACTTTTAAGGGCGACATCGGGGCTATACGGGATATTGTTTGTTGGACATATTTAGCTGCACCTGCACGGACCATTTATAGATGGGCAATTATTTTTGGTAATGTCCGGACCCGAACCTGGGACCTTTCGCAAGAAAGGCAAGCGTCTTACCGGCTTTACTCCCTTAGACCTAAACTCGTAGGAAACAAAGTTACAATAGGGTACTTGACATGTATTGCTAAAATACCTTCAAATATTAAATTAATTATAGTTTGAATTCAAAAATACAAACGTATATATTTTTTTGCAAAATAAGTCTTTAAATCTATATATAAAAGAAAGTCGTGTTAGTAAGACCATTTATAACTCAAGAACGGCTAAACGGATTTGGCTGAAAATTGGTGGGGAGATGGCTTAGAACCAGGAATAGGCTATAGGATACTTTTTATTCGAACCCAAACGGTTGTAGAAGTGCAAAACGTGAGCCAATTTCCCCATAGGAATAGCATTGTAAGATTAGAATTTATACTTTTTAATTCAATTTAAAAGAAATTTCAGCGCGTTCAGCGTGAACGAAAATTAAAAAAGAAAAAAAAGAGCACGTCGGTTTAATTTGCTGGATTGTTATTTGAATATCAGTATTTTATTTGTTGATTTTAAATCTCTTTATTTTTTATGGTGGATCAGATTTCCCCAACTAGATTTTAATTACGTTTCCAACTTTAATTTAATTGATGTTTATAAATGGTAAGAAATGATGATATGGAGGAATATAGGTTAACCTAAAGAATCGTGGCCGGATTTGGCGAATTTTCAAAAATGTCGCCAAGTCGAAGTGATAACAAACCCCGGCACTTGCCGAGATGGTTACCATCTCGAAATGACCAAAAATACTACCTAATTTCAAAATGGTCGACTTAAAACAGCGGAAAGATTCATTAAATTGCAGACCAGATTTATAAAAAAAAGTGAATTTTTAAAATGACGAAGAATTGATTTAAAAAAAAGTAAATAATTATTTAAAATCAGTAAGCATCTAATTAATAAATTATTAGTATAAGAAAACTTCAGAATAAATTATATGCGTTTAAGATTTAAATAGATTAACATTTAGAAATTGTCAATGCGATTGCTAATTTCGCCAAAGGTTGCCATCGGGTTTACCAGATTTGGCGTAAAATTGCCGGCCATGATTCTTTAGGTTAACCGGAATATATTCGGCATAAATAACTAATTTGTACTTTATAAAACTTTTCCAACCATACAAGAGTATGAATGTCTTTTTTTTCTGATGTTAAGATGGCGTAACGGTCGATTGAATTTTGGCATTGGCGGCTTTGGGCGAAGTTGAAAATTTAACGTAGGCTAGTTATTCCCATCCAGTTGTATGGGTTAGGGTTAGTTTGAATTATCGTCACATTAAAGCTACACACGAGTGCTATTAGAAACGGGAGTCGTAATTTAGAACCACAGTCAAGTTACGAGCCGACACGTGAGTAGGTACCCAATGCAACTTTTAAGGGCGACATCGTACGCAGCGTTGGGAATTTGGAGGATATTTAAAGTGCCCTTCCTCTATACGGGGTATTATTCGTCGGACATTTTTTGGCTGCACGAGCCGTTCATAGGTCTGCAGTTATTTTGGCGATGCCCGGACCTGAACCTGGGACCTACCGCATGCAAGACGAAAGTTTTTACCGACTGGGTTCCCCAGCCCTATCGAGTTGTATGAAATATGAAGTGGAATGTTTACCACATTTGGGCAGTTTCGATGTGCGCTAATTATGAAATATAAACAGGCCATTAACATATAGCTGTTCTGGAAATTTGAATAGGGCCCTATGGGAAAGCCCTTAAACTCCGGAAGGGCCTGGATAAAATCAACCCCTCATATCAGAATGGGAGGAGATTATAATATCCTGATGGAGTGGACCACAGTGGGGGGATCAATTGGTTATAAATAAAAGTTTACGTAAAAAACCCTACTAATTAGGGTTATTAAGGGTGCACCCGTGCAACGCCTCATTTATAAAGCTAGTAATTCATAAAAATTATTTTAAAATGGCCTTTTTTCATCGGTACGACACGTGATCACAAAAACGTCGATTTGGCTGACGTCACTAGTATGTATAAACAAACCGGTGTGATGTTTTTGTTTGCTTGCAATTAAACTGGATTTAATCTAAAATTTACTATTAAAATAAGAATTATATAGATAATGGAAGGAGGTTTTACAGAAGCGGATAGTTCAAATTTCCTTAAAATAGATTCCAAAATTTGTTTATAGTTACAAGTGACTAGTACTAGTGACGTCATAGATACCACGTGACAGCCACAAAGCGTTTTCGTGTGTAATTTTTCGTCCTAATTTTAAAATTAATTTTTCTCCCTTTTTATGGGGTATTTGAAAAAAAGAAAAAGTCCAATATTTTTGGCATAAGAATATTTTAAGCCAAAATTTTTTTTTTTAGTCAAATACCTTATTGACAAAACTTGTCAAGTTAACATTTTAGGACAAAAATACGCATGATTCATATTAATAATGGGAAATTAATGCATATAAAAACAAGGCAATATGGGGCCAGTCTTTTTTTTTATGGAGCAATTTCACCCTCGTGTAAAGGGGCCCTAAAAAGACAGAGCAAACATTGGATAAAACTCTCTCAGATTGCCTAATCAAATAAATCACAACAAAACGAGGCAATATGTTGGCAATTTTCCGTAACAACGACCGCTATTCGTGCAGCTTGAATGGCATGTATTGATCAGCTTGTTCTCAAAAGCTAACAATGTATGCATTTTTTTCTATTAAAACCTGGCTAAATACTATATGGGAACCCTATTTGGCGCTTTTTGGCGAATTTTGAAACTTTAAAATAACGCTGTTTGATTTGATTGGATTAACAAAGCAGTAGAACTACAAAAATATTTCTGGACCTCTGTTCTGCCATGGAAAGGTAAATTGAAACAAAAGTACTTAATCCTAATTAAAAAAAAGGGACTTGGGATAATGTTTTAAACACTTAATAACTGCGACCTAGACTGGCCAGATTTTTTTCAGTGATTAACCTTTCGACTATATATAATTAAATTTTCATAAATCATTTTATTTACATTGTTTTTGTTTAGAAAAAAAAACTATTTACACTACTTTTATAGGTAGATAATTAATTTACGAACTGCAGTATACGTCTGATCACCCTACTGCAACCAATAAAAACGTATACTAAAGATGTGTTATATCATGACGAAAAATATTTCATGACAATTTTTTACAGATATGTTTAACATTGCACTTCACAACACAAATATTAGCCTAGGTTAGGATAGGTGGAATTATCGTCACACTAGAACTACACGAGGGTTATTGGCGATGGGCGTCTAAATTTAGAACCACAGTCAAGCGACGAGCCGACACCTGAGTAGACACCCAATGCAACCGTTAAGGGCGACATCGCACGCAGCGTCAGGACTGTGAAGCATATTTAACGTGTACTCCTATTATTGGTCGGACTTTTTTAGCTGCACAGACCGTTTATAGATCGGCAATGCCCGAACCCTTACCTGAGTCCTTTTGTATGCAAGGCAAGCGCCTTACTTACTGGGCTCCCCAGGCTTTGGCGACCTTTTGGGAGTAGTATCAACCGGCAACCCTAAAGAGTACAATTTGCATTCGACACCGCCAATTAATTCGCCCAACCGACGCCGAGACCCGTGTCCTAAACACACAACCGTGTTTACAGGTGGGCTGCATAAAATACAGGGTGGGCAAATAAAAGTGGCCCCGTCATGGAGATAAGAATAAGATAGAATTGTTGCCAAGTCAAAACCATTGCAAAAATAGGTTTGTTAAGTGAAGCTATTGATCGCTTCAATATTAAGCCCAAACAAGCGATTGGCTGTGTAAAAAAGTTCCCACTAGTGATTATTTTTCAAATTATTTATCCTAGAAAAACGGACCTTTTTTGTTATTGTCAATACAAAATATTCTAAATTGATTGAAAGATACAAATGCGGTCTCGTTTCGGAATGCTTTTGGACTTGTTCAAAACAGATCCTGTCTGACGCCTTTTCGTAACTAATCGTTGCATAGCACCTTTTTTTGGCATCCAATCCAACCAATTCGAAATAAGGTTTGCCAAGAGAAGCCATTGCACGCTTGAACAATCTTTTATTTCGACTTGAAGGCTTTCAGACGGCTTCAATAGTTTTTCTCGCCAAGCATTTCAATGCATTCCTATTTCTACGCCGGGGCCACTTTTATTTGCGCCACCCTGTACAAACACTACCATTCAATGCGTTTAGCCCACCCCTTACACAAACATACTTAGATTTCTGACATATCATATTTACTAGTTAATTAGTACGTCGATATTTTTGATATAATTTTGTCCAAAATACTTCCCAGTACTTCGGTTATGTATTTATCAAACTATTTTTTTATGACTTCCACACGAAAAAATGGATAGAAAACTTTCTATATGATTTTCATAGGGTTACTTGTATTCGTATAAAAATTGAATTAATAATATTGG
Organism: Oedothorax gibbosus; assembly: GCA_019343175.1. NCBI lineage: Eukaryota > Metazoa > Arthropoda > Arachnida > Araneae > Linyphiidae > Oedothorax > Oedothorax gibbosus. The sequence continues at coordinate 8,774 of JAFNEN010002585.1, forward strand.
CTATTCTAATTAGATATATATAATTTGTGTAATCCTTACACAAACATACAGTCCCTGGACAAATTATTAGACGCACCGTATTTTTTTAGTAATGATGAAAACATACCAAATAATGCCATATCATTAAAAAAGATGTTGATATATGTATTAAGTATAGCAAATAGTATTTTCTATTCAATAGCTTAAGTTTAGGAACACAAATGTCCTTCTAAAGGTATTTTGTTCATCATTGATTGATACATGAAATCTTGCAGTGCGTCTAATAATTTGTCCAGGGACTGTATTTAGATTTGACATACGAGACAAGCATATTTACCAGTTAATCGGTACGTCGATAATTTTTTTTATGACTTCTCCACACGAAAAAAATGGAAAATTAGATTGAAAACATTTTATATGATTTTCTTAGGGTTACTTGTATTTGTAAACGTTTTATTTTAGTAACACATGGAAAGCAATTAATATAATTGCTACCATTCTTTAATGATAATCATATAATAAAAGCATTAAGTACTTATATAAATTTATTTGGCATTAGTAAATACCACTTACTAGGTTTCAGCATTTTTAATATATAAAAAAATATTCATTTCATTTAGGACGAATTTGGGCGAAACATAAAAGAGATTAAAAGGGAAACGCTTTCTAACTCTTAACTATAATTAAATACTAAACTTAGCGTAATAATTGATAACCATTACATTTCCACCTCAGTCAAACATCTATTACTGAAACAAATAAAAATTTTATTTTGAATTTACTTATATGGAATATAAGATAATGGTTCAATTATTCGAAATGGAGGTAATGCGTTTTCTACACGTTTTAGAGGGTTCCGATTAATAATCTTGGATATTCTAAATAGACATCGTTAATTTGTGTAGTCCTTACACAAACATATTTAGATTTCTGACATACGAGATAGTATCATTTACCAAATAATTGGTACGTCGATATTTATTTACCAGTGGTATATTTTCAAGCTTCTCCTCACGAAAAAATGGAAAAATTAGATTGAAAACCTTTATATGATTTTCATAGGGTTATTTGTATTTGTAAACAAATTGCAGTTTTAAAAACTTGACTATTCGAAATAGACAGCATTGTGTACATTCGATATTTTTTAAAATGAATATTTCGATATTCTTTGATTTATTGAAATAAATGCTTCTCAATCCCCCCGTTTTTTTTAGTAACACATGGAAAGCAATTAATATAACTGCTACCATTATGAGAATCATATAATAAAAAAACATTAAGTACTTATATAAATTTAATTGGCATTATTAAATACCACTAACTAGGTTGCTGCATTTTAAATATATAAAAAGGAATCAATAATTTTATATCGTTAAGTTTTTTCTTCTTCATAGTTGTTTTCTTCTTCAGTTAGTTGATACTAAGTGAGAAAAATTAGGGCAAGATATCATTTTTGGCGCAGAATTCATATCCATGTTTGGTATAGGTCTTGAGGCAATTAAACCCGAGTTTAACAAATGAAAATAGCAGTTGAATTAAAATAGTTTATTACGTTGTTGAAACTTTTAGATGGCCTATATATTCGTTGACTTAACTAAAAGCTAAATTGCATTTTCCGACATAAATTTTTGTTTAATATTAATAGCATTCATCAGACCAGTGTGTTCGATCATAATTAGCCTGACCAGATTTATTTCAGTGATTAACTTTTTGAATATGAAATCATTATTAAAATTTCAGAAATCATATTTACTTGCGTTGTTTTTGCATGAAAAAACTTTAAAAAAATAAATAAAACCGAACTAATTGCACATTTTTCATCACTAGTTAGTTTAAGGGAAGTCGGATGGTTCCATCTCGCCCATGTTAATTTTCCTAACTTTAGGAACATTTTTCTCAAGAACTATTGAGATATCATTATGAAATTTTTTATATTTTGTTCTCTCTTTGATTTAGACTGAGAATATTTCAAATTATAAAAAAATACTTGTACAGTGATTATTTTTTTAATATGCATTGAAAAACACAAAAACATCAGATTTAAAGTTATATAATTTTTTTTGAGCAAAGTTATTTAAAATTCCTCAGTTTAAATCAAATAGCTATATGCAAGGAACAAAATATAGAATAGTTCATAATGATATCTCATATAGTTCCTGAGAAAAATGTTTCTAAAGTTAAGAAAATTAACATGGGCGAGATAGAACCATCCGACTCCCCTTAATAACAAACTAAACTGTTCTGCGAAACGTCTGGTCATACTAACTATAATAATGACCTAAGTATAACGAAAACATGACACCAGTGAAAACCATAAGGTAAAAGGGGAATTATGAAAAAAGGTTTCTCCTTGTTCCTAATCCTGACAAACTGCCGATTCTCCTAATGCCTGCTAAGAACTGATTACACCTGGGTTGGGGCTAGGATGATTTGTAAGAGGCTATAAAAATGTACTTTTAACATAAAAAAGTCATTTAAAATGAATTATAAATACCAGAAAAGTCAACATTTTATGACTTACTTGAAGCGATGTGTGACCACGTGCTAAGTCTTGTTGGCAGCTGTTTTAGTTTGTAGATAAGCAAGAGGTGCTGAAAAAATTTAAAAATAAATTCCAGCGATATATTCATATTTATGATGGTAAATAGTTTGTAAAGAGGAGTTTAATTGAAGATATCTTTTGGTTTTGAAGCAGATTAGTGCTATGTTTACATTCGATTCACTTGCATCCCACATTTAGACACACGGAAGTTAGATATAGGTAGATAATCATTTCCGGCTGTCTATTTCTAGGCTTTCTTGAATAGCTTAAGCACAGCCAATTACGCCTCGTAATCAGGGCCGGATTTCTAAATAGGCTAAGTAGGCTATAGCCTAGAGCGGCGAATTTTTTGGGGCGGCAAATTTTACGACCAATTAAAGTGGCATTCGACATAAAAAAATTATTATAAAGATACGAATATTTTTAAGAAAGAAAACAAATAATTTACGTTAATGCGTAAACCGTAAACGTATATATAGTACTAATATTTCGTAGCAAACATGGTCGCTGCGAGGGAAATTGCACCCCCTCCTCCCAGATTTCGAAGTTGAAAGAAAAATAGTAGTACAGTTTAAAAAAATCGCCTATTTCACTTTGGACTTAGTGTGTAATGGTACATGGATGATTCTAATATGTGTATATATTTTTAGCAGCATATATCACCCTATTTTGCAGATAACCAGCTACCTTTCCCGAAGGGGGAGAATATTGTGACAGGGCGGCAAATCAATCGTAGCTTACAAGCGGCAAATCTTTAAATCGGCCCTGTTCGTAATTAAGAACCCTGGTCAAGTAATGAGGTCGACACCTGAACTGGCACCCTACTTCGAGCAACATCGTACGCTAACGCCGTCGGGACTTTGGACGCCACAGATTTAACGATCATGTCTATCCCCGTATACTCGGGTATTTTAGTTGGATTTTGGCTGCATATTTCCCTGTATATTAAAGCAGTGACTACCACTAGGATCGAACCTGCGCCTTGCGATCCGATCTGGGATGATAACACCATACCAACTGGGCTACCAACCCCCGATTCAGTGAATTTGTGCGTTTTGACACGTTTAAGAAGGGACTGTCAGTCCCACAGAGCTAATGCATTAGTTTTGAAATCACAACTTTTGCAAAAGAATTGCTTTGCCATGTTATCCCATTTTCAAAAGGTATGGGAATCATCTTAGCATCAATTTAAAACAAAATTGAAAAGAAAATAACATGCGGTTATTTAATTATTAATTGATAAAGTTTTAAAATAGTGTCGCCATCTGCTGTATAATTTTGGCAGTTTAAAACTTCAAAAATATCTAATTAAATAACTACATAACATTTTCGTTTCAAATTTGTTTCATTTCTATGTTATGCTGATTCCCATACCTAAGGGAAAAGGTCTAACACGGCAAAGCAACACTTCTGCGGGATTTGTGATTCCAAAACTAATGCATTAGCTCTATGGGACTGACAATCTCTCTGAAGTATACCCTGCTTCATGATAAATTCACTTGCCAAGTAAAGATAGGTCGTAAAACATGATAACGCCCGAGTAACTGCCCGCATATAAGTCATAATAGGATTAGACAAGGATGGGCAGAACACATTTCATGTTTCTAATATTCCCCACCTAGCGTTGAGGCACGGTTGGCCCGTTGAAAAGAAGAAAAACTAATGTTACGATTTTCTGGGCAATTATATAGCATTTACATTTGAAGACATATGTGTCGAATTTCTGATTTAGCAGAGTGTGGGAGCAAGATTTCTAAACTAAGTGTTAAGGGGCAGGCTCTCAATTTTTACCCTCCCCTTTTAAAAAGATTTTAAGGAGGACCCAGGTCCCAAAAATCAATGAAAATATCGAATTTATTTGTTTGATGTTTGTCGTAAAATACCACTTAAACACTCTTGTATGATTTCACAAAGTTTCGAAACAATTGGAGAAATATTTTTCTCATAAAAAGCATTTAAATTTTAACTTTTCATTGAATGTTTTATTACAATTTATATTCTTTAAATTGATTTTACTTAGTTTGCAATATTTGGAAACATACCTGTACTTAAAATATCTAAATATAAAAAAAAATTACATATTAAAATCTCTGTTTTAGGCCATTTCACACCGATTTATTAAAAAATATTTATGCCAATCTCAAATTTTAGGAAAAACATTTTGGATAAAAAAAAACATTTGGAAGAACATTAAAGATAGTCCAATTAATGGTTGTACAGCTGTGGACAAAAAAAAGTATCCACTATGATTATTTCGGCTGTTAGTCAACCTATAGAATCGGACCTTTTTGACTTTGTAAACAAAAACATTCTGAGTTAATTGCAAGAAACAAAATTTGCATAAGGGGCCGTCTTCATATTAAAAATGTTATCAACGTCAAATTTTTCAATAGCATCACCCCTTTTTGAGTCCATATTTCAAATCTATGACATATTTTAACACGAAATACCAAGTTTTGTTAGTTTTTAAACATTATTAGTGGAGTTAGAGACGTGCAAAGTTTAGGAGCCGTAATGTTAAATGAGTTGCACATAAATAACTATCCCAATCTATAAATAATTAAGATATTGAAACGAATTTTTTACTGAATAGTAATTATAAAAACCAAACAAAAAGCTACCTATTGGGTCCTTTTTAAAAAAATTTTTTAAAATTTTTAAAAAATTTTATATTAATTTTTTTAAAAAATTTGAAAAGAAAAACCCTTAAAATTTTTTCAGAATAATTTTAAAACATGAAGTTTAGCGAAATCCCCCAATTTTTAAAAAAAGTATCCATAATTTGCTGGTAAAACACAAAAACTTTTTAATTTCCCCTTTTGGGGACTGGGAATAAGATTATAGTGAATGAAAAAAACAATAGGGCCTTGTAAAGGAAAAAAACAAAAACCAACAACCTTAAAAAAAGAGGAAAAACACACAGGGCTTACGGTTGATTAATGATAGTTCATTTGGTTGGGGTTAAAAACGTCCCACTAGAGTAAAAAATGGGCTATTAAATATTGAAAATATTATAATACTACCCGCCCAAGGGGGGTTTTATTACTCTTTAGGGTTTTCAACTGAAATGAGGAGAACTAAAAAGATTCATGGAATTCAGGGAAGGGAAATGGGATTCCCCTTTACCCCCCATGGAGATTCTTAGAAATGCCCAACACCACAGACCTTTTATCATAAACTACCCAAAAAAACCCCAAAAAAAAAAAACCACTCTTTGCGCAAAGAAAAAAACCCAAGAGGCAAAAGGAAAAAAACTTGGACCCATTTTGGAAGGAAGCCGAGATCGACACCCGATCAAGGAGAAGATGACGCAACGACCATCGAAAAAAAAAATACTGCAGAAAACAGGGCAAAAATCTGTGAGTTATACAAAAGAGTCGAAGAAAAATCGCGAATGAAAAAAACAAAAATGGTCAGAAATTTTTCATCTTCGACCCCAAAAAAGACCAAAACACTGGAAAGTTGCCCCAAGGGCCCCAAATAGGGTTTAAAAAATACCGTGCTCAAACGTCAAAAAGTTTTCATCTCTTAAACGAGACAGTGCATAACAAAAAATCTGCGAACCTTTTGTGAAAAATTTAAAATTGCCCATAAAAAGGGAATCAAGGGAAAGCCCTAACTGGGGTATCGATTTTTTTCCAAAAAAAGAAAAAATCAAAGTGCGCTTTAATGGGGCTACTTCTGAAAAAAAGAAATGGGCGGTGCCCAAAGGATAGTCCCCTTAGCCCATTACTGTTCTCATCTAAATTCCCC
>JAFNEN010002586.1:0-15317 GCA_019343175.1 Oedothorax gibbosus
AAAAAATTATAATTTGGTAGTAGATTCCGCCGAGATGATCTGGAAATTGAGTAAGTGTTATTCCTATTCTTCCCCTCCATCTGGACTCGACCCTTCTGATATATATACAATCATTATATTTTACTAGCATAGAAATGTATTATGTCTTTGCGAATAAACGATTATACAAATAAATTGTCCATCATTCCGGGTTGCGGTAATATTATTAATTAGATATTAACTAATTCCAACTATGTTCTACAACGCAATTTACTAACCTTAAATATTAAATTCTTGGTGATCAATTGGATACAATTGATTTAATAATAATTATTAAGATGGTAAGGTGTTAAGGGTAGATACTCTACCTTCCTTGAGGAAATTGGCAGTAACACCTCAAGAGCTACCTAGGAACCGGTTGTATAATATTTGCCCTGGGTTTTAATATTCTTAATAATCAAGAGCGACAAAATAAAGTTTTCAGTAATTAACTAATCATTATTGCCTCTTGCGTTGAGGGACTAAAACCGATGGTCGGTTTGAAGGTACTGTGTCGAATGTACGGACTAGGGACGTGCGAACCAATGTATCTCTGTACCATATGGGACCTTTTAGTATGCAAAAAAAAAATATCGCAATGCTATTTCAAGACTCTATCACTATAAATAAGGGCTTAGAGTAAATCATATTTTGGGACCCTCCATTCCAAGTATTTCGTTGTTGATCAGTGGATTTTCCAATTTCTGTTTTGTTTGACAACCTGTCATTTGGAAAACTTATGAATAAATAGATATCAACTAAGCCTGCTGAGTAGTTTAGTTTGAATATCGTCGCACTATTTTTTTATAGAGCTACACGAGGGCTATTGGCGACGGGCGTCGTAATTTAGAACCACAGTCAGGCGACGGAGTAGGCACCCAACGCAACCGTTAAGGGCGGCATCGTACGTAGCGTTGGGGCTTTGGAGCATATTTAATGTGTACTTCCTCTACACGGGTTATTATTCGTCGGACATTTTTGGCTGCACAGGCCGTTTATAGGTCTTCCTGCTGAGTAATAAAGAGCCTTCTCCCACTTATAGGTTCCTGAGGGTCTCGTGTCTCATAAGGACAATGGCGACTGTCATTATACCAATTTGTTAACACAATTGCAATGAAAAATTCGAGTGCTTAAATTCATGAAAAGCATATGCAATTGTTTCAAAAGCAATCACAGGGCAAAATATCTTCTCAGAAAGTGCAAAACCATTTTAAAGCTTTATTTTAGGTTTTGATTAATCCGAATTTCATGCTGCATTTTAAAACAAATATACTTAACCATAAAATAATTTAAATATATTTGTAACCAGTGATTTATTTTAGGGCATATTCAATTAGTAGTTACAGGATGAATATACCCTTATATTTTTAGTAAAGAGTTTATTATTTTCAGAAAAATAAATTCTTTACGCTGTTTTTCCATTTAAAAAAAATCTCAGTTACTTGAAATGATGCCAAGAAAAAATAAACGGTCCATCAGCCGATTCAATTTTTGAACAATCGGCGTCGGCCAAAAAGTGCCATCGGTTTATCCCTAATTGCTGCATAAAAGATTTCAATATCAGCTCATAATTCCCCAAAGTTTAAGATGAAATATTGCAAAGAAAAAAAGCTTGCACAATTGAAATTAAAGGAAAGGAACTAATGCACACTGGTTTCTACTTAACACACAAATGTTGATCTGAATAAGATATTTTTTTTGCTTGAGATTTTAAAAAAAAAGTTTGACACTGTATGCATTATATGAATATCTATTGCTGCCTCAGATTTTATATTTAGGATCCTCACTTATTTCAGAGTGAAATCGCCAGCATATCGCATTAATCTAATAAAAATGTAATCTAGTAAAAATTAAATATTTCTATAAGACATGATGAAGCTTATATTTTTCTATTTTTACTATAAGTATTAAAATTTGTGACACAGAAAAAAGGAGGTTGAAATAATAAAGTTAATTCCTTAGGGTGTATGTTATGGTTCAAAAAATTGAATGTGTTGAAAAAAGAACACAAAGCTTAAATGTTTTACCGATTTGAAAATTAATGATGATTCTTCAGATATGTGTACACTTCAGGATCTTACACTTAAATTTTTTTGACAGACTTATTATAAAAGTCAATCAGTTTCTTTGAAATAAGTATTGCAATTCATTTATAAAATAAAATAGTACTTTATTAAGATATTTTTTACAGTAACAAATGGTAATTAATGTCCCTTGAACTCATTTAAACAAAAACATTTAGATATTCCTTGAATTCCACAAGACAGGATGATATGGCAACTACAGCTAAATTCTTGCAGGTCAACATCTGAAATAGATATATGCAATATACATACAACACACAAATCAATCCAATTAAAAAACTTTTCTTTCAATGAATGATTTAATGCTAATTTAAAGATTCATGAGAAGTGTGCCATGAACTCACTGGTTCTTAAGAAATCTGTCAGTAGAATTTTGGAACACACAGGAAAAAGGCTAGACTAATAAAAATATACTAAAATATCAATCAATATAAAAACAAGAGTAGGTCATATGCACAATTCTTAGTCTCAACAAACTGTTGAATAAAAATAGGCTTTTAGCGACATTACTGTCTGACACTTGGTGGTTCGGCTTTTATTGCACAAGTGTGACTGGACAGGGGTTTAGATTATCCACGTGCTAGCCTCTTCCCTGTCTCTTATGCAATAGAACAAAAAAAACAATAAGGAATAAAATAATTATAAATACTTACAGAGCATAGGTATTTGTTTATAGTACCACAGTATTAACTGCCTACAATTGTTTGATAAATATCAAGTTGAAAATCTTCTACATCAAAACTTTCAATTTAAGATTTATTAAATGTCCTTTGTTTAATATACATAGTAACAAATATGAACCCCACAATTGAAATTATCTGTTTGCAGAATATGGGACGGAACTTTAACTAACCATGGGGAAGCTTCATTCAACTTAAAGAGTACATTACACATAAAATAAACCTTTTAGAATAGTTTAAAGTCAAGCCTAGGCTTCTGATAAATGGGAGGAAAATGATGTCAAATAAACAAGAATAACAAGTATCTACATCAAATTTCAAAAAAAAAAGTGGGGTGATGTTGCCTGGAGTCTACATCAGACTGCAAGAGATTAAATAAACTTTTCAATGCGAGCAGATTAATGAAGGTGAGCAGATTAATGAACATTTTCTCTTGACAATTCTGATTTGGGACCTAAATCCTAAAAGCACCACTTAATGAAAGCTCAATATTTAAAAGAGTCAACCATCAAGCAGGTAGCCATTGGGATAGGTTAGGCAGGTAGCCATTATAAGATATATTTCTTAATAGTAAGTATCTCCTATGCCATTTACACTTGTGTAAATATGTTTATAAGAAATTGTGTTCCTGCTTCTTCTATAATATTATACATGATCCTTTAATAATGTTGAATTAAAAAAATAAAATCGCCAAAGATTATTAAAAAATAATCATATAATAATCGCTGGGGCACTTGCGATCGAGCTGGCTGCGAGGGTTGGCACGCTTCCCAGCTAACTCTACCACACTATCTTCCACGTCCACGATCAAGCTATCATCATTAAACAAAACTGCATATTTGTTAGAAACTGCTATATTGTAAATAACCTCAGAATATTGAGAAGAACTTACTGGTTTTGATTTAAAACCTGCTGGTAATGAGGGAATTAAGATTTGAGATGACTTACCGCCAGGTACTTTTACAGGAAGGTGAGCAGAACAGATCAAGGCTTCTGAAATTGCTGCAGGGACAGATTCTACAGAAGAAGCGGCATCAGGGGTTTCCACACTATACTTAAGGATTTAATTAATAACTTAAATTTTTACAACAAACGAAATAACACATTTCATTTTCTTCTACCAAAACTGACTTCAAAATTTAAATTAGCTAATAACCTAGAATGAGATATCCGATTGGTTATGACAGCTTTGGGGACTACAGGAACAGTGGAGCAAGAGGGAGCATCGGTCGAGGGCACTGCTACAGGAACTGTTGGCGGGAAGATCAATGGGAGAACAGGGAATCCCACAATCACAGGAATCCAAATGACAGGAAACAATGAGCTGTAAAAAAATAAGTATTTTTTTAATTAAAACATATTGAATACTTTGAGAAAAGAAACTCAATAAGAAACAGAAGGATTATATGTACCCTGGAAGAGATAGTGCATGATTTGTTGCCCCTAATACATTCCTTAAGTGATACTGAGGGGAAGAACTTTGGCTTTGCTCAAAGCCTGGAGGAGGGCTGCAGCGAACATCAGTCTTGACCGGAGGCGGTCTGGGAGCAACGACCGCTGGCACCTTGCGAGGCGGTCTGGGAGCGACGACCACTGGCACCTTCCGAGGCGAGCTAGGAAGGTTGTCCACAGGCACATCCCTAGGCTGGCTGGGAACGACGACCGCTGGCACCTCCCGAGGCGGGCTGGGAACTACGACCACAGGCACCTCCCGAGGCGGGCTGGGGCACTTGCGATCAAGCTGGCTGCAAGGGTTGGCAGGCTTCTGACGAGGCTGCAGTCAGCACTATCAGGAGCAGGGGAGCCTAATGGAGGAAAATCTGACAAACATAAAGAAACACATGAAGACTGTGGCTGAACGTCACTCTCCACACAAGGCGGGCTGGAGCAGGCATCACCGGGTGGAAAGCTGGGAATGGTGCCAGACTTACAACGGAGCTGGCGGGAACTAACTGTAGGAGGCGAGTCTAAAGGAGGAAAACTAGACAGGCACAAATGTGAAGGAGCACACAAAGAATTTAACTTTTCTTCCATTAAAATAGTTAAAACGCTTACAAATTCTCCAGCTAATGCAGCTTGTCCTTGTCGTTTCAGGTGAATACCATCTCGTCCTAAGATTGGATGAGGACATCTGTAAAAAAGAAATGCATCTCTGCTAGAGCAGAACTGCTCAACTTTAGCATTCACTTCATTAATCATGATATTTAAGTCATAAAGCTTACTTCTAAAAGTTCTTCTTTCCACCGAATCAGTTAGGAAGTCATTCATGATCCGATTCAAAATTGCAGAAACAACAATTCTAGCTCCAGGACTGCGGGCCAGGATTGCCTGAAAAAGGTTGTCATAACTTTTTAGAATTGCCTTAACATTGCCACCTTCAATATTGTTTGTTCCCACATGAACTAGAACATAATTAAATGGACCACATCTCATTACTCTTGGTATCACTTTTTCCACTCCTTCAATCTTGTAACCTGGAAGAGGCTCAAAAGCAAGAACAATATTACTAGGCAATCCACATTTTAGGTACGGTAGCATGTATCTAATGATAGAATCTCCTATCACAAGGATCTTCATCTTTAAAACTTTTAAAAAATACAATACAAAATTAATATAAATAGTGATAGAAAAAAAGGTAAACAATTCAAGTTATAAACAAAATGGAAGAAATAAACTTTATCAATCTGTTTTAAACAAGCACAAAAAAATATTTCAATTAATTCTGAAAAAAAGAATAAATAAAATAATATATAAAGTAAAAAATCAAATAGAAGAAGGAAATTCACTATAATTAAGACCTATAATAATAAAACAAAGTTGTATAATTATATTTATACCTATTAAGCCACGTGCATCATGAACGTTAAAAAAACTAACAATATAAAGGAACAAAAGAGTAACAATTTTAAATAGAAAATTATAATAACTAAAGATGGTTCCAAATACAGTAAATTAATAAAATCATATGGAAGGTTTTATTACAAAAACAAAATAATTATACACAACGTGTAGCGAAATATAGAACGGTATAGAAGAACAGTACGTTAGAACAAACAAAATATAAAGGAAAAATACCCTTTGAAATTAAGAAAAAGAAATAATGCAATATAGAATAAAATGAAATTAAATAAATAATATATAAAATACTGAATGATAAGAACTCCACGGCGTGAATCAGCGAGATACCTCGTAACTCGTAAGGCGCGTTTTTGTTTACTTAAAACCAAAACATAAGGTGCGGAGCCTCTATGGGCGGGGCGTCAGGAAACTAACCAATAGAGCGCAATGTATATATTCTACGTCACATTCCACTTTTCCTCCGGGGAGTAAAATTCAATGCTTTAGAACTGAGCTTTCATAATGTGCGCAGAAAATGCATTTAAGCGGCTTCTCACTGATTAAAAAAATAGTTTTTTAGAATTTTTCAGAACAAAAACGTGTTACTAATTACAAATGTACGCCATTTGCTTATAAGAAGGTATTTTAAGTGCATAAGGGTGCCCTCTAGGGGACATCGCACTGACTCAAAAAATGAACACATTTTTTATAAGAATTCAAAAAATACTTTATAATTAATAACTATTGAACAATTGTCATTTATACATAAGAAGTTTACTTTGTGCAACATAATATATCACACTTAAGGAGGGAGCATAGCACTGACTTAAAAAAAAAATTAAGAATAAAAACACAATGTTAATAAATATGACATATAAGATGTTTATTTTTGCGCATAATATATATGATTTTGAGCATAATATATAGATGTCAAAGGCAAGCTTGTTTCTTTTCACATTTCATATAGCCGGGTGTTAAATTTTAAGACATATGCAAATAAAAAGTTGCGTGCTGTTTGTAAATATTAAAATTAAATTAATTCCATTTTCACTTGAAAATCATTTTTCGGTGGTATAAATATTTTCTCCTAAAAATAGTATAAAATTAACAATAAAGACATTTGATTTTCAACTAGAGTTTTTAGACTCTGGACTAAATCGACACATTTTAGGATTTAAAAATTGTAGATACGCACATAAAGTTACATGAATATGCGGAACTACAAATTTTTGAAACAACACGTAGAGAAATGTCTGTTGAATTGTACCTTGAACCAACCTCTTGCAACAATGGGTAAAGCTCTTTTGGATAATTTAGTTTCAAGGTTTGACAAGCTATGCCAAGGGCAAATAATTATGCAGGCTGTTCTTTTCGATCCCAGATTTAAAATCCTGGGATTCAAGGATGACGCTAAATCCCTGGATCGGGCAAAAAATGAGATTAGGGGTCGGCTTAAAAGCTATTATGAAGCACGCCCATCAGCGCCGACAATTAGTAAACCCCTCCTAAGACAGATGGGAAAAGTCATTGGGATGAATTCGATGACGAGGCGAAGAAAAGTATTGGGATGTGCAATTCGTTGTCCAGAGCCATAATCGAAATGGACAAATATCTCAATGAGCCTATCATTCCCAGGTCCCACAATCCTTTAAAATGGTGGGCAGATCACAGGCACATGTATCCTGGTTTGCATGCTCAAATGGAACGCAGGTTGTGCATTCCTGCAACTTCAGTGCCATGCGAACGAATTTTTTCAAAAGCGGGGAACACTTTAACTGAACGACGAAACAGATTGACTTCGTCTAAACTAGATAAAATTCTGTTTTTGAACCATAACCTTTAAGCATTATTTGATAAGGACTAAATATTTTTCGACCATATTGTTATTAATCTATACACTTCAGCCTCAATTAAAATTACTATACATTAAATATAAATAATTAATTATCAATAGAAATCTGTTTCGTTTTTCAGTTTATTTTCCCTGCTTTTTAAGAAATTCTTTAATCTGTATAAACATGTTATCTTTTTCCAATTTTACAAACTTTTAAACTGTTATTTTAGCTTCCACATAACGCTTATGACTTAAAAAGTAGAAACTTTTATGAAGGCTATGTCCGTCCGTCACCCACTTTTACAGCCCAAACTACAAATGCTACAAATTAGTGTGATACGCCAAAAAAATTCAGCGCATCTAAATTAAAAGACATTGAAAAGCTCAGAATTTTCTTTAATTCGAAGTACTTCAATTATTAAAAAAAAAAACTGCATAATTAATATTCATTTAAAAAGCATGAAAAGTCAATTTTTATTAGAATTAAATCTCCATTGCCACTCACAACATTCGCGCGTGAAACTTTATTTCTATTAAAAAATTAATTTAAACTTATTTTTGCGACTTCAATCAGATTAAAATATTGTATATGGTATATGTTACAATGATATTCATTGATTGTTCGTATTATTTGTTTAGAAAGATACACTGGGCGTTCTATCTTTAAAAAAAAACTTAGTTGACGCAATTTTCTTTTACATTTAAACATAACCCTTTTTAAGATATTAATGAATGATTATTACTAATTATTCCTTTAGGCAGGGTTTTTGCATTGTCTTTTGTTTTTTAAATGGCATTTAAAATCATTCTTCGACATACAAATAAATTTAGCAAACGATAAGTAGAAATTGGCTTGTTACAGATGTTTCTCTTTCGAGTTTTAATTATTTTCTCTTAGCTGATTTCATTGGTTGTTTTTGTTTCATTCTTATTCGCTTCTTTTTCATCTGCTGTGTTTTATTTTCGAGTTCTTTACGTGGACTTGTTTTTATTCCTACTATTTATAAAACTTTATTGATTTTGATTCGATTAAATTTCATCTGAGCAAAGCATTACCAAAATGTCAGTGTTTTTGGAAAACTTCAGTTTAGACTATATTCTGCTGCTGGAACTGTTTCCCCTCAAGACGTGAAAAATGCCCATTATTGAATTTTCTAGTTTATTTAATTCTGACGTTTAAAAGCTTAATATCGAACTAAATGTAGTGTTTTTATTTTTTTAGAAAGAGGCACAAGGCGTTTTATTTTTTAAGAACGAAGACGTAATTTTTCTTTACATTTAAGCATTTTATTGAAGAATAATGACGTCTTAATGCTAAGTATTCCTTTTGGCGATTTTTTTTTTCAAAATTGTTTTTTGTTTTCAGAATAATATTTAAAAATCAATTTGTTTAGTTATGTTTTTATAGATAGTTTCAATGTTGTATATTGATAGGAAATATTTGTCATTTTATTTAAGTGTGCGCAATATTACATATTTATTCTTCGAAACAAAATTAGCAAACTAAATTAAAAAGAAATAAAACAGTTTAAAAGTTTAATATTGAATGCTAAATAGTTTTTAAATGCATTAATTATGTGTAAAAGCAGTCCTAAGTGACAGTTTATGTTACAAATTTACTTGTTTACATCATCATAATTATTTTTATACTTGTATTATGTAAATGCATTGTTTTTATTAATAATAAAATCAATTAGTGAACTTACTTTTTCTCGGTAGTAGTTTCTCTGAGTAACTTAAACAAACTTTTTTAACAAGAAAATTTTTATAATTTACTGTGGTGGGTTTATTAATAGTGATACCTACTGGATATTAAAGTTGAAACAAACAATTGACTTAGATTAGCAAATAAAATAATCAAAAAATTATTATTTCTATAGAGGCATAAATCCTGTACATAACACACGATTTGATAAAACCTTTGTCTAATGACACATTGAAAGGAAAAATTAGCTGTGCTATTAAAATGAAACTTCCCGTCCCACTATACATTTTACATTAAAAAAACCCTAAAATTAAACCCAAGAGACAATAAACACCAAAAATGAAAAGAGAAACTACCCAAAGCAAACAACTCGAAAAAAGAAGAAAAAAAATCTATTGTATTAAGCATTTCGAATTTCCCAATACACAACAAACAAGACAATCCAAAACCACTCCCCCCAAAACCTCATTTCTATGCCTCAGATTCTGAGAATTCTCTTTTTGCCCCAAGACCAAATCCAAACACCAAACGGCCAATGTTGCGCGAGGCCCATATCAAGGGGCAAACGAAAAACAAGTCTGAGAAGTCTTGGCACAAGCCGTTTGCTTCTGGCGAAATTCGTAGACCCTAAAAATCTTTTGGTCACGAAAAGATTCATGAATCGGTGACTCTCGTTCAGTTAATCACTGACTCAAGTTCGCTAACTTTAATCAGTCGAGGCGAACGAATCACTGCTGAACGAATCAGTTGAGTTAATCGCGAACGAACGATTAACTCAACTGATTCGTTCAGCAGTGATTCGTTCGCCTCGACTGATTAAAGTTAGCGAACTTTAGTCAGTGATTAACTGATTCATGAGTCTTTTCGATGCACAGCGTTCGCTAATCATGAATCCGTCATTTGTACACTAGGCAAAAAGTACGAAATGCCTCTACATGAACGATTGCTTTTATTCCATTGTGGGGTTATTGTTTAATTTACTAGCTTTGCCGTCAGCATATTGAATGTCATTAAACATATTTCGTACTCAGTAAAAAAATTAAAATTAAGCTACGCATCTGTCATCAAGTTAATTAATTTGGAAATGAATTTTTTTTCGGAAAACAATTATTAAATCAAAGTTGCGAAAACATTTTTTTCAAAAAAAGTTTAAATTTGCTACATGGAATTTTTAAAATAAACGACATTGCCATATTAATGCTAATCAGAAAAAATGCTAATTAATATTTATATATATCATTAAGCTTTGTAAGTGAAAAATAATTTGTATTAATTTAAGTTAAAAATCTCGACATATTTTTAAAAAGCCTAATGATAAAAAATTAAATTACTTAAAGTTATTGCAATCTAATGTGTCCCCTATTTCTATTACATGCATGAAAATGCCTAGTTATTGTTCCTTTTCTTATATGAATAAATAGAAATAAAAGATCAGATCAAGAAATTTATTAAAAATCTCCCCAAAAAAATTGAAAAATCCCCAAAACCAAATAAAAATATTCTAAAAATGCAAATAAAAATCAAAAAATCCCAAAATAAAATAAAATTCCAAAACTAAAATAAAAATCATAAAATTACCCCCCCCCCCCCTAAAAAAAAGACGGTTGACTGGTTCCACTTGAGACTACGATTTTTCACCCCTCTGCGTTGCCACCAGAATCAGCACCTTCTCCCCTGAGACGCCCCCCTTTCAATCTCTGAACATCACTACGACATCAAACGCCACAAAGGCAACAAAATTTGGCGACCGCCAAGAGATGCAATAGCATGGGGGCTGACTCTGCCAAGTCGCCAAGATTTATTGCCTTTGGGGCGTAGCATTTTTGGGGCGTAGCATGTTTATAATATGTGAAAATTGAGAGTATCAAAATAAAATATAAATTTGTTCACACATTTTTATATAAGTAATTAAATGGATTTCACTTTAAAATGCAAACGTTAGAATAATCAATTTATATAAAATACTTAATTATATTTTCAGGAATGCTAAATGTAAAAAATTAATTTTAATAATTTTTCAAATGATACTTCTTGAAGCTTGTTCACGTTCATATTGGGAACATTGAAAGCAGTATTTTTTTAAAGCACAAATCGGCGAAAATGTCACAGAATTGAAGAATCACAATGACGATTAATTTCACGATAAAAGGAGAAGGCACAGTTTCAGTACAGCAATGGCATGAAATTGTAGAGAGATTCAGCAATCTGACAGTGTGATCCAGAGACAACAAACGGCAGAGAGGAGAGAAGCCACACCTAGGCCAGGAATTCAGTAGCAGGCATCGATGAGTCATTGGCAATCAGGAACTTTACAAAGACGATTTACGATATTGCAAAGATGAGAGAAGTCGAGGTCAAATTCAAGTTACAGCAGATGACGAAAAAGAGATAGTTTGTAGTTAGTCCATAAAGCAGCCGAGAAGTTATGAAAAAAAATTTGGTTGTGTGCTTTGGCCATTTCGAAAGTTTTAATTTTGATGGGGATAATCCGCGCATGCAGGTAAAAATATCCTGCCGACTAATGAAGTAGAATAACATCTACTTCACAGTAGAACATACTTATTATTTAGTTAACTACAGAAATGAAGATAGTTTGGACGTCCAAGATCTTTTATTATAAAGGAATCATTTAAAGTATTTAACACGGCGGAGTCCGGAGCCGTAGCTCGACCCGCCAAAAAGACACACAACCTTACATCTTGAAGTCTAATTAAAAAGTGCCTCTATTTTTAATGGTCGTGAGAAAAGTGGATCAGAAGTCAAAACAAAGTCTGCTGCGTCTGCAATTTCTGTGGGAAAGAATGTATTGACGCCTTTTAAAACGTGGGAACTGTTCGATGGATCGGCAAGACATTAACTGAGAGTTATTAAGAAAGAACTGAATATTAGAATATTATAGAGATTTGTGTGGTTAATATTATATCTTTATAGAGATTTTTACGATATATCACATATATATGCTACATTTCCTTATTTCATAAAGTCTGAAAGTGTTAAAAAATAACTTACGAAAACCAAATAGTTCATACGTAGGAAACATTATCAAAAATATTTTCTTAAGTGTTATAAAGTTTTTACATTCAAAACTTAGTCTTATAATACTTAAAGTTATGTTTTGAAGAATCAATGAGATTAAGATAGATAAGATTACCACTCTTTCATATCTTTAAAACGTGAAATAGTAGTATCCCAACTTATTTTTAAAAAAAATAAGTTAAAGAACAACTTCTATTAAAGAAATATTAGCATCTAGAAAAGATACACATATAAATCAAAGCATTATTCTCGCATTTGGTCTATTTTCTCGAGGTTAAAAAGAGTAGTTGATAACTTTGAATAATTTTTATATATAGCATAGTATAAAAATTATCAAAAGCTAATTAAAAAATACATTTTCACAGCCAATAAAACTTTATAGTGAATAAAGTCTGAATAAAATAGTCTAATTTTAAAAGGTATTGACGAGAACGTCTACACATCACATGTATCTTCCAAAATATCAAGGAATTTTATCGCCAAAACATTCAACTTATCGCCCAACGAATGGAAAATAACGTTTAAGAACAAAAATAGTGCAAGTCAAAAGTAGAATTTTTGATTTGATTAGTTTAAAATACATTGAAAAACTTTACAAAACATATTTTTCTTTCAAGAAATCACTTTTTGACTATTTTTCGTTATGTATCATTAACATTTTCGCATCAAATTGCATCATTAACATCAAATTTATAATTTTTCTGTCATAATTTATGATTTTTAATGTTATTTTTTTAATTGTTGATTGGAAATTGAGGCTTTCTCGTATCTTCGATATGAGAATCGTATCGAAGATACCAACCGCAATTTCTATTCAATCATCAATTATATATAATATTAAAAATTATTATTATAATATTAAATATACATACATATATATATATTATATATATATATATATATATATATATATATATATATATATATATTATATATATATATATATATATATATATATATATATATATATATATATATATATATATATATATATATATATATATATATATATATATATATATATATATATATATATATATTATATATATATATATATATATATATATATATATATATATATATATATTATATATATATACTATTGATTATGATATTTTTCTTAATATAACAATAATAATACAAATATAAGGGAAAAAAAATTAATCAAAAATTTTCCCATTTCAATGTGATTACAGGAATTTTCTTTATTACATGTTTCTTCCTTGATGCCACATCGTCATTCATAGCATTCTTTTCAATTAGTTTTCTATTAGTTATCCATGATTTTGGTATATTTAAATCACTTATAGCTTTATTATATATATTTTTATCTGATACAGATATTTTTGAATTAGAGGTATATTTAATCAAGTCGATAATATTAGAGTTTTGAATGTGTTTTCCATGTAAGGAGATTTCACCACGATTATTGTAAAAGAGTACATTTGGTTGTTTTTTGATAAGAGTAGGAATATTTTTGGCTACACTTCGTCTAGATTTAGTTATAGCAGCTAGAATGACATCATCGTAGTTGTTATCTGCTTTTTCCAATTTCATTTCTTAAACATATTTCTTCTTCTCACTGTTTGAAATGGGTTTTTTATGACTGTTTTTTATTTCCCCCCCCAGTATAGGTTGATTATATTCCTGCAGATTTAAACTTGTTTGAAGAACTTCGTGGTAGTGAGTTAATTTTTCGTGATCAGGTAAGTTACTGTTTAATATTTTTATCATTGATTTCTCCAGTTCACTTAACCTTTTGCTAGAAACAGCATTCTTAATCAGCAATTCTTCAGGTATACTGATAAACTTGTTATGTTGAGCCATGAACGATGGAAGTAATATTGCTTAGCAGAAATGTAATTTACGGTACTAATCAACGGACGCCAACCTTCAAATGAACCACCAGTTCTCCAGATGAAGATAATTTAGTTCATAAACAAAAACAACAAGCGTTTATTTCTTACGACTGCACAATAACAAATCAGAAAAAACTCTATTACAAAAATTCCAACTTATTATTTTCCAAAACAAAATATTTCACATCGTTGCTATGCTCCGTTGCTAAGGAAGAAGTTAAAGTGTTTCTCAAATGTTTTCAGACGAATAACAAACAATAATATTAATAAATAAAAATAATCACTAAAATTAATTAAGCTAATTCTTTTACGAACAGCAACATACTCCCACCTTGCAAAGTGCTAATGAATTTTGCAACAGAAAGTGAACATTTAGAATTAAACACAAATTAAAGTCTAAAAAAGTTTTTTAAAAAACAAGTTCATAAGTTCGACGAGGAATCTTCAGGTCTCTTCCCTACACTAATCTTAATCACCAGATTTCTCTCCAACGATGATTTGGCAGCCTGTAGCACATCTACATCAGTTCCAGATATTTCCAAAGGGTACAGCCGCTGAAAAGGGCGGATTCTCCTCCCCCCTGGAGGTCTTCATCTTGCTACTCTTGGAACCCCATCTCTACCGGGAAAGACTTCTAAAATAATTCCATGTGGCCAATCGATGCGCCGTATATTATCTTGACCAATTAAAACAACGTCACCCACATTTAAAATATCACTTCTCCTGATTCCTTTGTGAACTAATAGAGCAAGGTATTTATTTCTGAATCGTTGCCTGAGATTTTCCCGTAATTTTTGTAAGTACTTTATGCGTTTTATCAAGGAAGATCGGTCTACACTGCCAAGATCTGGAGTTTCGCTGTTACCCCCACTGTAAATGAACAAGTCAGGAGTCAATGGTACCAAGTCATTTGGAACATTTTGCAGGTAAGTAAGAGGCCTAGCGTTTATCACTGCCTCGCAGTCGCACAGTATCGTATTCAGCTCTTCATAGTTGACAGTGGATTTCCTCAACACCGGCGCAGGAGTTCTTTCAGCATTCTAACCATACGCTCCCACCAACCACCCCACCAGGCTGCTGTGGGTGGAATAAATTTCCAAGTGATTTTCCGAGCGGTTGAGAACACAGCTATTTCTTCCCAATTTAACCCTTTCAAGGCATTGTTAGCGTCTACAAAGTTCGTGCCGTTATCTGAATATAGGACGGAAACTCTACCTCTTCTGGCAATGAATCTTCTCAAGCTTGATTGTTTAAGCATTTTTG